>JAPYYS010000390.1:0-260215 GCA_030522525.1 Campopleginae sp. 14b
CGACGACGACGACGACGACGACGACGACGACGACGACGACGACGGCGGCGGCGGCGACGACGACGGCGGCGGCGACGACGACGACGACGACGACGACGCCGTTTCACAGCCACCGGGTTTTAGGGAGACACGCGCGCGCGCGCGTAAACCGCGTTCCTCCGTTTCGCCGTAGCGTCCGTCGACGACTGGAGAGTGAGGCCGCACAACGAGGCGGCCAGGAATCGCGCTAGGCGCCCCCGAATCATGGCGGAGTGAGGATGAAGAACGGGTGGAGGAGTTGGGGGAGGGGGCGAGCGCGCGCGAGAGAGAGAGAGAGGGGCGGGGGGGGGGGAGAGAAGATGGAGGCGATGCATGCGGCGATGATGTTGGTAGAGGGTGGCTCGCTCTGGTCGTTTGATACTGCAGGAACAACAGAGTGAGCGTAAAACTGGTATATAGAGAAAGAGAGAAGGCGGGCGCGGGACTGCGAGGGGCTCGAGTAGTGGCAGCAGCTACGAGGGGGATGCTTCGGATCGGGGATGGCCAGAGACCAGGTAGTGCGAGCCACCCGAATTCTATATACTCGCCTATATATTTACTTTTACTACTGCAACTCGTACAAACAGCGATATTTACACAATTGTGTGTAAGCTCCATGAACCTTGGTCCATGTATTTACATGGGCGAGTTCCGTATCGACACAGGCACACGACGTATCCTTGCATAGACTTTTCGGCTCGGAATTGTCCATCAAAAATCCACATTTCTCAAATAAAATTAAAATTAATTTTTTTTTTTCAACAATTTATTATAAAATTTATTTGATCCTTGAATGAATTGAAAATTGATTAATCCTTTTTTTAAATTGAAATTGAAATTGAAATAATGTAAAAAAAAAGTGCCGAAGGTGGGAAGAATGTTGGATAGATTGAAATAATTTAATGATTGCCCTTAAGGTAAGATATTGAAATAACGACAACCTGTTAATCGGGGGTTTGTTTACGTGTATGCACGCGAGGACAAACGCGCGTGAGAAAAGGTGCGCACGCATTCGCAGAAAACGATCGACAAAGGTCCGCTACGAGGGGACAGTGTTGGCTCTTAATGGAACGCAATTTTTAGTGAAGCAAAGAAAAAAATGCATGGGAAATGAATAAATTTCTTGAGAAAAGTAAAAAGCTCGGTAGAGTTTTTTTTGTTTATTTCAATATTTGCAGCTGTCTAGTTGAAAGGGAAGATCGCAATGAAGAAGAAAATTCGACGAGTCTCGATGAAGTAAGGTTCGGGGTGAATTTCGTAGGCGATTAGAAAGCGCCGAGGATATACGATATAGGAGGAGGATGAAGAAAAAAAAGTTTGCGAGAGCAAATTCCTCGGAGCGTTATCGACCTGTACGCGCTGCTATATATTTCGAGTCTACACACCGAATATGGAGCACAAGCGAACGACCGGATGAGAAATATGTGTACAAGAGTAGCGTAAGCTCTCGAGAACATGCTATACGAGAAAATGATGCAGCAGTACCGAGAGACAGAGGCGAGATATCGTATTTTCCTCTTACCTCGAGGCGTACACCAAACCAAAATGTCTTATCATGCATGAAATTTCATCCGGTCGAAACTTTGCTTCTAACCAACAATTATTATTCCATTGTAAATTTATTTTCTTGCCACTCAGTATTTTCGTAAAAAAGAAGAAAAAAAACTAATTGAGTGAAAACCCAAAATAGTTGAAATAAAATGTTGAGGCATTTTCACGAATTAACGAATTTAAAAATAATTATTTTCCCAACGGAGGATTGACGAATCAATTGCAAATGCCATTCCCAGCGTTTGCAGATATTATTATTATACAAAATTCGGAGAAATTGAAATGAAATTTTAACCTTTCGACCGAAATCCCCCCCCCCCATTTTATTATTATAATTATCAGAGAATCAAGAGTTCGTGTATCGATTAACGTGCGTGTGCAAGAAACGGAAGCCCACCAGATCAAACGATTTTGCAAAATTTTAAGCAAATTAACATTGAAATGTGGAAAAAAAAAAAATGTATTCGTTCCTCTATGAGGAAGCCGCGGTTGCGTTTCGAATCGGAGGAAATATTGATTTGCCCCGTGGAAATTTGTAAAAAGTGTAGAAAAATGAGGAGAAATTTGGGAGAATGAATTTTGGACGAGTGGATGCCAAAAAGAGTTGGAGAAGATTGTAAATGGAGTGGAGTAGGTAGTGCAGGTTGTGGTCAGACAGGCTTGGCTAATAGGACGAGGAGACTCGCACGTCGTCGTCGTAGTCGCCTTTCCTTCCGATCCACAGCGGGGGTATATGCACACATGTGAGAATATATAGGCGCGACGAGAGGCACACGGGGATAAAGTATGCGTTGACCGAAAATTAAATTTGTCGGAGCGGATTAGAGCCCCGGTGGACGGGAAAACGGCTACGAACTCTGGTCTACTTTTAATTATGTTAAATTAATCGCGTGATATTATTTTTTTTTTATTATTTCTTTCGCTTAGCCGCCCAGGCCATTTTTTCTTGCCCCTTCGCGAGAAACTCTGCCAGAGCTTGACCTCATTTCCGGTATGCGACGCGTGCACTTAACCCTCGCCAAGTCGCTTTATCCAATTTACCCGTAATTATATTGTCCATATTAATGGATATATGTTTATACGGAGAAAATGAAATTCCAAAGTTCGTAGAAAAGTTGATTGGCTCGTAGGAGCAATTATTCGTTGTCGAAGTCAGGGAAAATCACAACGGAAAATTCATTTTGTCGGCCGTTTAAAAATCATAATTAGAAACATTGAAAAAAAAAAAAAAAAAGAAACCTTAACAAATGTAATTAAAAGATTAATTAAAAGAATTTCCGAAAGAACGAATTCAACGATTTTCCACTATGTTGACCCAATTTTTTTCCCCCTTCGATTTAATTCCTCGGCAAAGAATATTCCTTACCAAGCGGGTGGCGGAAAAAAAAAGTTCTTTAGAATTAGCGTGAATGGAATGATCGAGTTCTCGAATAACATCAATTAAGTTTTCCTCCAATGATGAATAATCCAAACTCCGAGATGGACGATGGAGCCGGGGATGACCATGTACCGCACACGCCTTTCGTCTCAAATAGACGAGATGCTTGACGTTTTTTTTTTTTTTTTTTTTTTTTTTTTTTTTTTTTTTTTTTTTTTTTTTTTTTTGCCTGCGTCTTTTCGTGCCCGTTTTTTTTTTCATCCCTCCCGTCAAGAGTGTGCTTTCAAAACGCTTGAGCGCAGGTCCGCCTCAACCTGACGAGCGAAAGGGAACGAAAACGTGTGCCCACACTCGTAACGAGAAGGAGAGAAAGGCGATAAACGGAGGAGCGGAAAAAGAGGAAAAGGGAAAAACACGCTGGAGACGTCTGGGCTGCTGATTTTTGTCACTCGACGAAAAAAGCCAAGTAGGCTACTGAGATACTGCGAAATATACTGCGCCTCGGGCCATGGAAATATTTTAATGGAGGGTAAAGATAACAAAAAAAAAAGGTGATTCCGTCTTTTTTTTTTTCCAATACAGAGAAATTTGAAAAATTTTCATGCTTTCAATGAAGAATTAATTACACTCTACCCTCTCCGGATGCTGATCATTTTTATTTTGTTGTATCAACAAAAAGAAAAAGTACTGGAACAAACAATACAATCTCAAAGTAATTAAAAGTTTATTTATTCTGAGGGTTGTGCAGGATCGAAACAAATATTTCGTCGGGTGTAAAACCCGAGGCTTGAAAAATATAGCCTTTGTTCGCAAATTATAATTAATTGCCTGACATAACAATCAGACCTCGATTATAAGTGAATTAAGGCTACGTCCGCGTCTTTCTCGTACATTTCGTCTGGCTCGTAAAAACTTCACTTTCCCTTTCTCTCGATATCCGAACGGGGAGAAGAGTCGTTGGTATAGTACAGCGCGCGCGCGCGCGACGAATAATATTCCATTTCCTCAATTTCCCGACGACTGACGTCAACTTCAGAGCGAACTTTCCTATTCCCGTACTGCTATAAGCCCTTCGACGCGTATACTTATATATGGCGTAAAAATGAATCGGGTGTCCTGAAATTCACTTTTCAAATGTGTGCAATGAATAGATCGTGAAATTTTGGAAGGAAAAGTTCCGAGCCATTTATCTCTACGACCTCACGTTCATAAGATATTCGTTGTAGAAAGGGAGGCTGTGCGAAGCGCGCGCCCTCTAGCGACGGCGTTCTCTCGGGCTCACGCGATTGGCTGACACTGCCCATGCGGTTATACGGTCAACGGTATGTCCTAGAAAAAAAAATGCCCAACGAGTTTTCTCTTCGAAATTGAAAGATCTAGCCAAGCCTCATATTTCAAGGACACTCTGTACATAAATATGCTCGTATTATGGACAAATGCAAAAGAGAAAGGGGAAGAAGAGCGAACGAGAATTCGTCGCAGATAACAGAGAATGACGAGTGAGGGGGCGGAGAGGAGTTTAGTTGAAACGCGTGTACATTGAGGCGTCGGGGATGGGAAAAGGATGGAGGGTTGGTAGAGCAACGAGGCATTTCACCGGAATTACGAAGGCGAGATGGAATAGCGGGAAATCCGCGGGCTCTCGCGTTTCGTCAAATACAAAGCTAGTGGGTATGAGTGCGCGCACGTGCACACATTCGCCCTGACGCATACGATGACAAAATGTAGTACGAAAAAGATGGGGGAGAGAAAAGTTCATACGAGTGTAAGCGAAATGACAAAGTACACGGGGGCGAGGAGCGCGCGCGGGCAAGAGGATAAAAGTGAGTGAATGAGCGAGTGCGAGGAAGAAAGGAGAACGAGCGAGACACCGGAATGGCCGTAGTGCGGAAATAGTAAAGTGAAAGCCGACGCGATATTGACACAAGCCACGGTTTAATTTCTCCATCGGCAAACATTGTTCGCATCTTTCCCTCTCCCTAACTCTATCTCCCTCTTATACATACCTTCGCCTACATATGTATATATAAAGGACTCTCTATGGAAAGCCCATTATTTAATTTTCAGAATTCTCTTACGGTTGTATTTTCAACACAAAAGATATTAATTAATCAATGTAGCTATTTCGAGGGAATGTCGTGAGTATTATTGTACCGCTCTATACACTGACGATTTCTACATTAATGAAGGAATAGGTTTGCCCTTTTTTTTTTTCACCCTTTTTTGACACACTGGGTCATTTTGGTTGTACGATTTTTTTTTCTTTCGGTCTTCATTATCTCTGCTCACTTTTCTTGCACAAGTTAATTAGACACTGGGTCAAATTGACCCCTGTGAAAACAAGTCGAAAAATTAGAAAATCGATTTTGCGATATTTGTCAAAATATCTGGCGCTCATGGGAATTAGGAAAGAGCTGGAAATATATCGAAGACGAGTGTATGATCGAGAGATGGATCGGTCCGTCCACCAACTTTTGACGCTGACATCGGGAACAATGAGCGAGGAAATTATTGCGATGTCAATTTTCGAAAGCATTTGGCAAAGTGGAATTTGAGGGATGGGGAAAAAATCGAACGAACGAAATTAGAAATAAATTTATCGATGTGAAAAGAAAAAAACGTTTTTTTTTTCGAACGAATTTTTATTAGATAAATGAATGTACGCACAAAGCTCTGAGCTTTTGGCGACGATTGCTGGCCAATATGAGCAACCTTCAAAATTCCTACGAGAGATTCGAGAAGGAGAGGGTAAGAGAAACGTGAGTGAAATTGCATTTCCGGGGTATCGGCTATGCGGCGTCTGTTTTGAGAAGTAAGTGAGCTTCAACCGAGTTTAGAGCTGTTGCCAGAAAATATTGCCCACGCGTTTTGTTTTCATCGCTCGCATCGCGCAGACCCAAGAACGTCGCAATATTTTGCATTTTCGTACATGCGGAAGTAGTGCTTTCAGCATTTTTTCGCAAAATTGTGTTGGAAATATTTCCCAAAAACGTCAATAAATAAAAAATTAAAAATAATGAAATTTCAGGGAAAAAAAAAAAATGTAGGTCAGCAGTCGTAAAGAGAGTATGATGAAAATAATGTAACGCGGTGAAATTTTATTTGACACCGGAAACTCGCGACTCGAACTTGTCACTCTCGAGGCCTTTGAAACGATGAGATTTGCCGAAGAGCTCCAACGAGAACTGGCTTCTGGTTTGTTTTTACTAACAAGACTGGAACACGCACAAAACACAGTCTCAACTGTTTGTAGTAATATTTAAGGTCTGCGTGTGCCACATCGATTGTGGCACACGTGTTCGTGGTCCATCTCGAATTCTAAGAAGAAAAGGCAAAGCAGATGAGAAGGCGAGTATGCCGAGAGTAGAGCAGTAGTTGCAGCCTGTAAAGATCAGACAGTGCCATACTTCTCCAATTACCATAAATATATAAATGTATTCCTTTCATGTATTTACGTACACAATGTGGACGAGGTGGGGGCAGCAAAATGGCCAGCCAAATTCCATCATCGTCTTTAATCTCATTTCTGGGATAGAAAATTTCATTTTTTTCCATTTTTTCCACAAATAATTTCGCAATCCACAAATTATTCAAAAAAAGTTTCTCAAGGAGTTTGTCGAAAAACAAAAACGGTCGAAATATGGAAAAATTAAAAGTGCGAAACGCCAATAAACTTTCTCGTAAACAGAATTTTTGTTGTTGTTGTGTTTGTAATTATCGTATTTACAAAGGAGACCCGCGGTGTGTTGAAAAGTTGGTGTTTGACGAAGCTCTATTTTCGATGAGGGAGTAACAGACCGAGAGAGTTGCATAATGACGGTGGCGGGCGAACGCTCTAGGGATTTCACACTCAAGGTCCATATGCTCTGGAAGCTGTGGAGCTCTTTCCACACCGAGAGAGAAAAAACATGGTGTGAAAAAAAAAAAAAAAAAGAAAAAAAAAAACAGCCTGCAGAATTATCTTTCGAGAGAATGTTGCGAAAGCGCCGCCACGGTTCGTAAAACTTTCTTACGCACTGAAACAGCAGCGGGCTTGAACCTTTCAATGCCGAGTCAGCCTCTCGAGTTCCGTTTGTTTTGAAAGAAAACAAATTCACGAAAAATCCTATAAATTTCACAAGTTGCATATTAATTATTTAATCATAACAATTATTAATATTAACTTTTCATACTTTTCATAACGCAACGAAAATAATAATTGCCCCTGTTTATTTTTATATTCGGAGCTATACCCAAAAAAAATATTTATTGAAAATCAATAAAATTTATTTAATTGAAAGATATTAATTAATTTAAATACCGACCCAATAATGGACATTTATTTGTTGCGAATAATTTCATTTATTTTAATATAAAAAAATGTTTGTTTAAACGTAATAAATACGTAATTTATTGAAATAAAATTCGATATTAATGAAAAATAAACACCTCGTTATTTTAAAAGAAGAAATATTTTCTAGAATCTAATGAAATTTTTACTAAATATACTGTTTTATTAAATTTTAATAAATCTTTTTTCCGGGTGTACTGATCGACGCGATTTCGAGGGGCGAGTGCGTGATGAGCTTTGTAAATAATCGATCTGATAATAGGTATTCATCTACTTTCATAATGCTCCTTTTGGCGATGTGTTTGTGACATGCACACAGGTATAATGTATAACGAGGAGGAGAGAAATGGAGCTTGGCAGAGGGGGAAAGGGTTTGAGGGAGTGAGATTATACGATTCCGTGCGATTGCTGATTGGAAACTGACGAGAGAGCACGTGCATCATTGGCTAGATAGAGCCACAGAGTGGAAGAGAAATCCACCAAACTCCCATGCGTTATATACAGACAGACACGCACAGACACATACATACAAACGTGTTGGATCCTCGATACATATGTATACATAAATTTATGTACATTTGTAAAGAAAGCCTGACACATGCATTTACGAATGCAGCGATAACTGCAATAAGGGCGTATCTCCCATAATCTCGCGTGCTAAACAATGCTGCTATTTTTTTTCAACTTTACGAATCAAGTCTCGGCAGGGCTGATGAATAAAAAATCAAGAAAAAAAAAACATATTTTCGATGCATATGCATTTGTGGAGGGAAAGGAAAATTTGGTAAAAATGGAAAAATGCATGGAAATTCTGTTATTTCTTCATCACATCTCAGGATTATTATTTTTCAATGTTCGTTCATCGATTTCGACCTTCGGACGCGAACGAACATAACGATTTTGTATTTATTATAAGTTGGTGAGGTTGCGTGCGCACCGAATTTCGCAGTATTTGCGCATCCAATAGATAGAGAGAGGGGCCAGGGGCGAGTGTCCTAAGGCGAGTGGGATTCAGTGATGCGAAGCGGAAACGCACTGGGAATTAGTCTGCCGTACCGATCGAGCTCAGAGCTCCAGAGAGGCTGTTGTTCTCTCTCTCTCTCTCTCCCTCTCTCGGTCGCGGACACCGCGGGCTGCGCGGGCATTCCATAATACGCTCACTTTGCCGAGAATTATATATGCAGGATATAATAAGCTGGCGGTCCTCGAGATATCGGCGAGTTATGGGCGTCCTAATGGCCCGCGCGCGGTCTTTGATTTACGATCGCCGGGCGGCACTCTGAATTCACACTGCTCTCCGAGAGAGGGGGAGGGAGAGATTTCGAGTACGCTGGGTCGTGAGTCGACTGCGATGTCCTCCGAGAGCCGATAGAGAAAGAGAACAAAAGGGACGAAGAAGCCAGAGGGCGCGTACGCGAACAAACTCTCTCTCTCTCTCAACTCTATTCGCTTCGCATACGCACGAAAATACTTAACCCCCCCCCAAGAAGAAATCTTCGATTTTGCCTGAAAACAAAAAAAACCTCCCACGAGAGGGAAAATAATTTTTTTCTTTCTTTAATCCGCAAACTCGAGAATTCTCTAATAATTTGATTAATTATTCAATTTATTGATCAATTAAATGTTTAATAAATTATTTTTCATGAATATAAATTTTATTTTTATTTAAATAAATGTCTATCTCCGAGAACGCGGGGGCACGTCAGGCTACGACGATGTTTTCTTTATTTTTTGGGCCATTTGTAATCCGCAGAATGGCAAAGAGCTTTCTCCCCTTCTCGAGCTATTGCTTTCGTTTTTCGTGCGCCCAGTTTTCACTACTAAACTGCCGGCCGCCGCGCGCAATGACGCGCCTGGCTTCAACTTTTATCTCTTTTTGTACACGTTACACCCGTGAACCTATTATATCCACGTCAGGAGATAAAATATATTCGTCCTTTTATGTATTTTGAAAAGGTGCGTGGCCCCCCCCCCAGCAACATTAAACGAAGCAGCAGAGGGAGGATTGGAGAAACGTGCGGAAAGAGCCGGACGATCGCAGCGCCACGTTTTCGTTCCATCGAGCCTCTCGCTCTCCATTGTAAATTCTCACGGGGCAGTCCATCCGCGACAGGACCGGATGAACTCTGAACAAGAATAATGCAGATTAAATTAAAGTGGAAAAATCATGGAGAAAACAAAATTACGAGGAATTATTCAATATTATATTATTATATAATATTGCTAAAGAATATTATGACGAAATTTGATTAGATTCTTATGACCTTATATTGCCGTGCGTAGTAGGCAACCGAGAGGAGGGAAAGAAAAAAGAATCTCTCTCTCTCTCTCTCTCTCTCTCTCTCGCTTTCTCTGGAAGAAAGTCTGGCGTTGAAACGTTGTTTAAAGTTTCAACGATAAATATTCACGCGTCAATGATTATCTATTTCTCTTGCTCGTACACGGAGCCACGGGTATATAGAGTCTCGAGATATTCCGTTGGGTTTCGACAGCAGAACGCTTTCGCCCTCGTCGTCCCTCTTGGCAAGACTCGAAAAAAGAGATAGGGTGGTGCGGCGCGCGACGTATATTATCAGAGGAGTCTTGTGGCGTTTTAGCTCGCGCTTCAGTGGACTAAGTAATAATTTTAACTTGGAGAGAAACAGAAAGACTGGCAGACGGTAAAGATGTGGCAAAATGGTGTGTGAAAGGGGCGGAAAAATAAAAAACACTGGGAAATACAAGTTTGTGTTGCGAAAAGTCTGAAGTTGGCAGCAACGATAAAATACATGATCCTGATCCTCGGCCGCTCTTCTCTCCATCCCTTATTCTCACTCGAGCGGAGAGCAACCGCACCGAGATAGCGATTTCTCGCGATGAGGATCGCACAGCGAAGCAGTTGTGGCGAATAAACAAGGCGCGAGACTCGGCCAAAATCGGGCATTTTTCAAATTTTCTTCATATTGAAAAACGAAAAATATATATATTTTTTCCTTGGCGTAGCCGAAAAGTTTTTTTTCTCCGCTTTCAGGGATTCATATGTCTCAATAGAAAAATGTGTAATTCCGTGCCTGATGTTGCTCGAAGCGGAAGGAAGTATCTCTTACTGCTTGGGTTTGGTGCAGCATCCGAGCGAATTCTCAACTATCTCGTATTTCGGCTGTGGTGCCGGTGCTGCTGGTACATTTCGCCTCTTCAGAATTTAATATAATGCCTAATATCAGAGAAAATCCGTACAATGCAAACAATTGGAACCTCTGGCGATGCACGAGAGCAGCTGCAGAGATTATATGGCCAATGTGCTCCTGCCGTCTCGCCCTTTTCCTCAACGACTATTGCTCCTTAATTTATATTTAAATAACATTTTTATCTATATAAATTTGCATAAAGAGAAAACACGAATGAACTTTTCGGTGGAGGATTTTATCTTCAACTGGGTTAATTCTGCCTGCACTTGTTAACAAAGAGCGAGAAGACGCTTTCTTCTTCTCCTTCTTCTTCATCGAGAGATGATTTTGCTTCACGAGTCGCGAGCAATTCACTACAAAGTATCGTTATATATTTTCCAATTTTAATTGCACTTCCATTGTGCGAACAGTTGCTCCTCCACCGAGGAGAGAAACGACGAACCGAGTCGTCTCCGCGAGCCTCGTCTCTCCCTCAATTATTTCCTGCCCCTTTTTCCACTACAGCCGAATCTACTTTCTCCTCGCGCTTTCCTGCCCCCTCTCGCCTTTCTTCCTTTTCTTTTTCCCTATATTCCGAGACTTAATAATGGGATGCGAACGACGATCAACAGACATTTTCTCTCATTCTTTCCATCATTTTCGATATTTCTTCATTTTTTATCATCGCCCAATTCCTCCTGCACTCCGAGTTATTGTTGGCTTCGCACTGTGCGCTATGAATAATTACCGGGTCACGGAGACCCGGAGTGAACAACAACAACAAAAATGGAAAATTGATAGGAAAAATGTTTGTTTCTACAATTTAGATAGAAATGAGAAGAAAAAAAGTTGTTTTTTCATTGGCATATTTATTTAGCTCTGGTTCGCCTCCGGCCCATATAATTGGGAGCCCTTGGGCGGTTTGAGCATCGCGAGCCTCTCGGCCGGGCGCGGTATATTCATTCGAGATGCCAATTCACGAGATGTATTCATTCGGAGAATTATTTTCCGCGCTCGCAGCAGGTGAGACGAAAAAAGAACAAAATACCCGACGTTAATTTTCTTGCAATGACGAAGCGAATAGCGAGTCGTTGAAAGAGTTGCAAAAATATTCAATGACGCCTCCAACGAGTTTCCCCATTTTCAGAGCCTTTTTTTTTTCCTTTCTTTTGCCACAGCAAAAAAAGAAACGCCAAAAGTTTTTCAAACGATAACCCAAATACATACATTCGAGCCTCGACTCGTTGAAGCATTAGCAAAAAATTAAACAAAGTTAAGGAATTGCAAAAATTCGAGCTCCGAATAGTCGGATTTCGGATAAAATTAATTAATTACGACGAATATGTTACGCATGCTCTGCTGTAGGAGCGTTCGGAGAAAAGACCCTTGACCCTTGAAAACTATTTGACTACCTCGTACGAATGGAAGCGTACTCGTACTGTGAAATCCTTGCCGATCCATCTCTATGGATCATTCCAAGTCGGATTATATCCCTTAAAAGCCTGTAGCGTCGGCCTGAGCGGTCACCCAACCGAGTATTGAGCGCGAATCATCAAGAAACGATAAGATTTGATGAAATTGTCGCGAGTAGAAAAATAATAATTTTGCAATTTGAATTCGTTTGTTGTTGGGAGCAAGTGCGCATCGTGAAACGGTGAATGAGTTTTCTCAGTCTCGGGTCTGCCTGCTTTTCCTCCGCTCGGAGGAGGAGAGAAGCAGAGAGAGAGAGAGAGAGAGAGAGAGAGGGAGAGAGAAAGCAACTGGGAGGAAAAAATTTACGAGGAAAAGTTTAACGCGACGTCGTGCTGCGACACTTGGAAAGAATTTTCACACAACCGAGCCCTACACATTGGCCCACACGGAGACACGTGGAGAGACGACTTTTCTCAAGGTGGGTCGTCGATCTTTTTTGTTTTTGTTTTTCTCTCGGGCCTTCTTGACATTCCAGCCTGCATGAGCGAGACAATAAACTCCCCTCGAGTATATGATTTTTTTTTTCCCCTCTCAAGCCGAAAGTCTTTGATGACAAAATTTAATAACATTGGGAACATTTCCAATGATTTTTATTATTCCAATAATTTTAATAATTGTCGATTTTCGAATGAAAATTGGCCGATAAATAATGTGGGCCATATTTTTCATTGATTTGATAATTATTATGGAGACAAATAACGGAAGGAGAAAGCTCTGAGGGAAATCTCGGTTGTAGAGAAGAGAGAAATATCGAGGCTGCTCTCGGTTTGGGTATTTGTCGGTAGAATTCTGGTCCTTTTTCCTTTTCGCGCATATACTCGCGTATTCGATAAAGGGAGGAAGGTGATCCCCCTCGAACCGCGTAAAGAGGAATGTTCCATGCACGGAACAGCGCCCACAGGGTGCTCAGGGGACACAATCAAAAGTTGCCATGACTACAAGCCACCGCATCAAATACGAGTTCAACACAGCAAAATTCTCTCGGTCTCACTGCAAGACTGGACACAGAATTTTCCGTGCCGTGTCGTCGCAACGAGCTCTTCGCATCTCTCCCCCCTGCTCCTTTTTTTTTCTTTCCCCTCTCATTATTTTTATTTATTCATTTATTTCGAGCACGAAAGCGCTCGTATGTATTTTCTTGCTTTTCCCGAAAGTCCCGTGCAACCGAAAAACGAATCGGCACGAAACAGCCGGTCCCGGAAATAAACGGGACAATATTATTTCCTCACCCGTTTGATAAGAACGAATCGGCCCATTAATTCCCGTTCGAACGTTCAATGCAATCGTAAAGAGTCTACTCTGCCGAGTTTTTTTCTTACGATGAAATTCAACGAGCTGGAGAATCAGCGACTGAGAGGGAGAGAGGTGATTTCGGACGAAGGACGAAGTTTGTCGTAGCAACGGCAAACCTTTCAGCATACACGGGCGACGACGACGACGACGACGACGCGAGCTCACGTCGAGGTGACGACAACTTTATAATCTCCTCGAGAAAACTCGCTGCTGTTGGGAGCTCTACACCACCACCTGGACCCAGCACCACCATCATTTCCTAAACCCTCCCTCGCGACCCTCACCAATCTCGTTTTTCACTGTATGGCTTAGCAAGGAAACGGCCGGAAACGTGCAACCGAGACCCAACACCGGACAAACAAAAACACACAAAAAATAATAATAATAATCATTATTATTATTTGTAAAATATTTGTTATTATTATGAGATGAGGTTTTCGTCGAAACGAGTGGTGGCGATATAGGCGAATAAGGGTTGGTACGATTATCCCGATGGGTCAATTTTACTGGGCCAACAGTCCGAGACCAGAAGCAGGAATAAAGAAAAAAGTTATTTATCATTTGAGTTTGTCGGGCAAAGAACTCTCTGATAAATCCAGGCTCAGCGCAGCTGTGCAAACGTTGACCTACATCAATTACAATCGCAGCAGCAGCGAGAGCCTACAACGTTTTTTGTGTGTAATTTTTTGTTTGTGTTTTTCCCCAAGGCCCGAGCCCCCGAGGACACAAAGTGGATTAGGATTTTTGGAACGTATTGAGAAACATACTTTTTTTACTCGCTCTCCAAGGCTTGAGAAAAATTTTCAACGAAATCCTCTTTATTCACGTTTCACTACAGTTTCCATCCTCGAATTTGCCCTCCGGTCTCATTTTTCGTCCAATCGTCGGTCTCGGGAAAACATACTTGGGCTTCATTATTTTTATTTCTTTTTACCCGAAACGAAATAATAATTGAATGAATTAAATTGCATGCAGAGTTGATTAACGATCCCCGAATTCAGCTCTGAGCACTCTGACCTTAATTATCGTCGCCGAATTCAATCGCCGGCACAGGGAGAGAGAGAGAGCAAAGGGGAGGCTGCGATTCCTCTCGTGCGACTCGTATGTCTACGTGCACTTGGAACATGAAACTCGAGCAGGAGGCAAATCCACTTTCACGCAATCATCCTCCTCGCAGCGGCCAGAATTTCAGCCAGAAATATACTCCTAGCAGCATTCTCGTTCGCATCCGAATCTTGGCGAGACCGAATACGAAATTTTAGGCGACTCCGAGCTCCCAAAAAAAACACACAAAAATAAGTAATTTGACAACAACAAAAACGTAGCAATTCACGTAGCACGTAGCACGTCCTTAAACGAGGAAAAAGTCATTGAGCAGTGAAAAGGTCGAAGCGAAAAAGTCAGCGATCCGGAAATCGATGTGTGTCTGACCAAACACGAACTCGTTCTACTTTCTGCCATCCTGCCCTTTGCCCGATACCACGCGCGATGAATTTTTCCCGCCAATCGGGGTTTTTTTGTCCCACGGTTTTTTTTTTTTTTTTTTTTTCTTTTACGTATTCCAAAATAGCGGATGCGCGAGGCAGCGTTTCCATTAAATAAATATGACTCGAACGGCGCAAGGCTGCGGTCTCTGTTGCTCCTAAAATTGCGATCCGCGGGACTCGGCGTTTTTTTTTTTTTTGCAACTTCCATAGCCAGAGGAAAAATAAAAGTCCGCCGCGGACTTGGTCCTGCAAGAAAAGAGCTCTGGCATTTTGGTTAGCGACTTTTTCCAAGCGTATAAATCCTTTAAGCAGTTTCAACCATCTCTCACTTTTCTCCTGCTCACTCTTCGCGTTAGACCATCATCTCCTCGCCAAGTAACCGCAAAACGTCGATATAAACGCCGCCCCCAAAACAAACGATGCGCCTGCCACGCGCTTTCTTTTCTCTTTTTTCTCGAGCAAGCATTCCGAAGCTTTTATGATTATTATGAAGATTTAATGATTCTCGAATTGATTGAGATTGAATATTAAAAAATGATATGAAAATTGGTTGAAAAAAAAAAAAAAAAAAAAGTAATAGAAAAATGTATTTTTCGTTGAAGCCGAACTTCGCGAACTTGAGTCTCATAGAGAGTGGTAATTGGCATAGGAGAAGATCGCGGAGGTATGCGTGCTTTGGCAATTTTCTCGAGCAGAGCGTTTGACAGGGCAAGTGACGGAAGGAGGCAGATTGCGGCAGGAGTGGAATTCGCTCGGGAGAACGTGGCTCAATTTCTCTCTTCGCATTCTCCTCAAAGTTTCAAAAACCAAGGAGACCCGGAGATTTATCAATTATTATGGAAAACCCGTCGTCGTTGGAAGCGAGAAATAATTGCGACAATCGATGTGAAAGAAGAGCAACGAATGAATGTATTGGAAAACGTGAAAATGTTGAGATGGCGGGTGAAAAGGGTCGGGATCCCCCGGAGTGATGGAAAGAGTTGTTGCCGCTGCTGGTAGAGAAGCAACAAATGCGATAACTATTAATCGAAAGGTAACCACCGCACATTCGATAAAGCGTCCCATTCGCACCACCAAACTTGTTCCTTTTGCTGGTGCGCATTGCGATTCAACAACGTTTCCGTTTAAATAAATGACCGTCGTTGCCCGCATTCGATGCAATTCTTCGTGCTCCATCGCCGGAACAGGCTGCTGCTGCGTCTGCCTTCCGCATGCACAAAGTTCGCGGTTAGCCATGCAGAGACGCTGCGAGAAGATGTCCGGCCTGTCAATTAATCCCCGGGACTGATTAACAGCGCCGCCTTACTGATTCAACAAACGCGCAAACTGTCCATCCGATGCACCGCCACAGTCATTAAAAAGTCAAAACCGGATGCTCAAGAACCGGATAAAGTTAAAATTGAGGTTTTCCAACAAATAGCAGCAAAATAAAGAGTGCGACTCGAATTTTTACAAGAGCGAGGCTCGAGACTCAATCCCGATGCTGCTCCGGAGTCTCCGGAGGCGATGAAAGGACTTGGCTCGCGCAGTGCTTACGATGCCTCGCTGACCTTCGAGCCTATGAGCTCTCGTCGAGACACAGAGGAAACAATATAAAGTTGGCAAAATGATCAACCCACCGAATGAACGCCCCGTGCTTGGTGAAAATTCAACGAAAAGATGAAAGACGTGAACAATCATAAACACGTGGTTCAATGTCCAAGGTGAATGACACAGAAACTTGGTAAAGACAAGCAAGTGTGATGAAATTTACTCACCGTAGTTGCCATATAGGAACCTCGGGAAGAAGGATGTTGACTGTTGTTGGTGGACAACGAGCAGAAACGTCGTTTCGCTCTCAGCTATCTCGGCCATCGTTCAATTATGTCCGCAAACTCCTCGGGCATCCTGTAAAGATATTGTCGTATTGAATTTTGGTTCGGGAGAGGAAAAAATTTTTGGCGGATTAATTTGTGTCGCGTTTGGCAAGGAGCCGAAATCATGAGGTTCCGGTAAACGAAGCCATTTGACGTTTGCTGGGACGAGTCTCTCTTCGCCACACGACAGGTTTATATGGAAAAGGCTTTTACGCCGAGTGTCGATATTGTTGGAAGGCTAATTAAATTAGTCGGATTAAGGTGGCGCGGAATTATTTATTTATTTAATTTTGCGACGTCAGAGGCAGCAAGCACCATTTTGCCAAGAAAAGCGTTAAAGTCATGGAACCCCGGCATAAAAGTAAACTTGTTTAATTGCTCCGAAGCAGAAAGAAAAGGATAAAGTAGTTGGAGGTATAGTCCCTCCGGCAATTGGAAGCCTTGCCCCGTATTCCATCAGCATCGCCGCACGAGTCTCTCGGTGGCTGGCTGGCTGGCTGGCTGGCTGGCTGGCTGGCTGGGAAGCCGAATACGGTCGCCGTACGGACGGAGCAACAATATCGAAACGCTGCCGACTGCTCTATAAAAGGTTACGAGTGGCCGGCGCGCGTTTCTGTTATTTCCTCTGTAAGTACGGATCATAGCAAAAGAGGAGGGCGGAAACCTGCGGCACGCGTATACACGGGTTTATGAGAATTTCGTCCCTTTCGGGTAAAGGGGCAACGGGCAAAACTAGCTCGCTTTCTCTTTCACGACTGGCTGTTAGGATCGACAGGGCCTGCGGTGGCAATGTGAAACACAGTTATTACCCATTGGCTCCAAGTGGCAAGACTCGGCGGGGAAATGTACAACGGGCGCGGGGGCGTCTCGCACAAAATGGCGCATCAATTTGCAGTTTCATTCTGTAACGACGCCCCCCGCGCGCCTCTCTCGACAAAGGCCCCTGAAAAGCTGATTTTTCGAGGTTAATAAAAAAAAATGCTTGCTGGAAATTGTGGAGGTTAAACCGGCCGAAGGTTCGCTCGATCCAATCAATACTCCGGGGGCGCTAAGAACCGGTTGGCTTCGTCGTAACAACTCTGCTGTTGAAATGCGATTCGCCAGCCCGGAATACAAAAGCTAGATTGAGGAAGGTCATTCCCCCCGGGCCCCGGGCTTTCCCGGATTAGCCCAACTTGCTTAGAATTTCTCCGGCAAAACTTGATACCTTAACCCACCCAATCAAACATTGAGTTTCGATAATCCCAACGCCAAATATCATCCGTTTGGCACGTTACACGGCGATACGATCGTCGGCCCTGGACCAACAAGATGGACCAATTTACAAATTCGAGGGTCTCGCTCTATGGAGAATAATTAATTTCTCGATATTCCTTGACACTGCTGGATGCTGGAGCGAGCAGAGGACGTCAAAGTTTTGACAAAGGTCCGCGAGGCTTCGAGGAACTACCTACTATTGGCCATCGGCCAGTTTCTTAGGTCAAGCTGCGTTTTGGGATGGTCGCGTGGGTTACGGAAAGCCCCGCGAGCCAATGAGGAAGAGACCGACGATGATCGCGTAGACACGCGAGCTTTTTCCAAGGCAAAGGTATATTCTTATATAAGGGACATGAAAGGCCGAGGAGCAAGAGGATGGATGGAAAAGGTTTTGTCGCTTACACGAAAATGCCTGAGGGCTTCCATTTGGCCTCGACGCTGTAACGAGCTGTTCCGCCTCTCCCCTCTCGCGGCTACATCCATATGCAAATGGACCCGATGGAAATACGCGGGGGGACTAGCATGAATTTATACATACACACGGCAAAGCCCACATACCTCCTACAGCCCCATCCATATTTTAAAAAAACACACACACACACATTTCATTTAATACATAAATCTTGTGAATTATTCGAAATAAATGAAAATTTTATTTAAACCCATGAAATATGTTATTATTTCTTTCAAGCAACATTCAAATAAAATTTCATATTTATTTGAAATTTTGAAATCGTTATTTCAAAAGAATTCATATTTATATGACTTTTTGATAAATCTTTTTTCTGGATAAATTTTGTTTTTCGAATCTCTAGGATTTCAGGTTGTTTTTTTGGGGATTGTAACATTTTTGGAAGATCCTGTAGACTCGTGGATGGAGGAGAATGAGAGGAGAGGATGCGAAAGGGACGTACTCTGGTTCATCCCCTAAGTCCTGTGTGTGTGTGTGTGTGTGTTCTGAGCCCTTTGGTAAAGGTTACGCGGTGCTAGTGCGGCGGTCACCATCACCGCATTTCTCTCGACGGCTCTGCACCGAGTGAGAAGACAGTGACAAAGAAAGAGAGAGAGAGAGAGAGAGAGAGGCAGAGCAGGGTCATAAATTAAATGATGTAAATGCTCTGTCCACCCGCTGTCCCAGCAAAGAGACACACAACCCTTAGCCTCTCTCTCTCTCTCTCCCTTTTCTTGCCATCTCACGAGGCATAACCGAGAGAGCCGTGCCTTTTTATCACTCTGGGTCAATTTAAATGAAAAAAAAATGTTTTTTTTTTGAAATTTGGTTTGGAAAAATGTTGAAATCCTTTATTCACACGAAATTTATAAATAATCGAGTAATGAAACGGAGCATGGATGCTGAGGACTCACTGGAAAGGTTAATAATGTTGACCGCACCTTGCTTTGCGAATAATTTCAAAGCTCATTATATTTGTTGCTACGGGAAGGAGAAAAAAAAATTGAGGCAAAAATAATTTCGGCTTCTTTCGTTCTGATCATTAAGTCGCAAGCGCATTTTCATAGAAAACCAGCAAATCGGAAAGCTCGTTCCGCGAAAAGTCACTTGGAAAAATTTCGAGAAATTTCACTTCGAATTCATACTGGAACATTTTTCCGAACGAAATAAACGTGGCGAAAAACATGATTTACATTGTATAAAAAAATTCTGTACTTCGATGTAGTTTTGTGAAAATTTAAATTCTTCAGGAAATGATAAATTTCGTGGATATGTACGAAACATTTCGTGTTAACTCGACAAGCTTGACAAGAATATTTTTTTAACGAACCTTTAAAAATTGGGAAAAATCGGGCGAGGAGGAAAACGAAAGAATAAAATGTGACGATGATGAAAGGAAATATTGATATATATGCGGAAAAGCAGCATGGGAGGAAGAAACATCGAAGCAACCTCGATCGAGGATTCATTGGAGAAATATTTATTTTCGTGTCTCTCTCTCTCTCTCTCTCCTGTTTTATCTTTGTTGATTTTTGCTTTATTCTCGTATATAAAGTGTAATATTTTCGTAATATTGTGTAAATGTGAATGTTTTTCCGCGCGAGTGTGGATTCTCGTAAAAGATATGGGAGCGTAGAATAGAAAAGAGAGTGAGCAGTAGCAGGACATTTGCCGCCTCGGGGCGCGGAGATTATCTCGGGCCCCGGAAAAACCCAATGAAAATGCATCGAGCACATAAATTACATATCCGTCCGCGACGAGTGATTTTCAGATTATTACCACCCTCGACGACGACTCGATGCGCTCGCTCCCTCCGTCACCGAGATAAAATCAACTTGACCTCATTTTTTTGCCTTCCTACTTTTCCTTTTTCCTTTTTTGTTCATCGAGGCAGAGTTTTATATAAATAGAGAAAACAACGTCAACCTTTTAGGTCGATTGATACGGATTCGAGAGATTTCCTGCAATATTTTTTCATCTCCCCGTCGATTGATTCGAAATAATTTCCACTTTTTATAATCAACTTCATTTTAATGAATAAATAATAAATAAATTTGTTTTTCTTTTGTTTTCCAACGTATCCATGACGCGATGGGTATGGGAAGAAATAAAATGTCGAAAATAAATGGAAGGAATGTGCAAAAGGTTGATTGGTGCTGACAGAGCGAAGGAATATGCTGAGCTTTTGAATACGGAGCCCCGCTTTGCATTTCATCGAATATTATGCATCGGGCATTTCATGACAAATTTACAATGCAGTGTTGAAATTTCGATAAATCTTTGCATCGAAACGTCAAAAGTGACGCAACTCAATTTTGTCCCAACTTTTCGTGCGAAATTCAAGAAAAACTATCATTTCCAATATTTATTTAAATCATTAAGGACTTGGCCCTGAAAAAGGGCCATAATCGGAATGGAATGTTAGTGAAAATGAGTGTGAGAAATTCCGATTTTGTCCGAGACACCCCGATACGAGCCAAGAGACCGAGAGCTAAGAGGAGGGAGGGAGGCAGGATCAGAGAGATGCAGCTCCGATATTGATATGCCAGATTGGCCGATGCCCGCGGCTCTCTGTTCTCGGTAAAGGCAACGGAGCACAGAGAGAACGAGGAGAATCTACCCTCGTTGAGTGTTATATGCATGACGAGCGCGCGTCCACATACATCCTGAAATTTCAAAGAATCCAGTCTAGTTCGAACGTAATTGAGCGCGATATTACCGAAAAGTATCGAAATACAGAAAATGCATGTATACCAATATATATAGCCCTAAATATTCTCGACACACGCCAATTTACGAAAAAACGAAAATTTGACGTTAAATCCTAGAAATTCTGGAAAACGGTCCAATTTTGAACCATTTTTCCTCATATCAGGAATATTTTTTGGATATTCGGTAAATTTTTCACTTTTTACGTAAAAATGTAATTAAAACGTGTGTCGATTTGACGAATATATATATAAAATATAAAATTCATGGCTTACGATGCATTTTTGTTATTGGCATGTAAAAGAAGAAACGTGTACACGCGGTTTGTGCCAAAGAAGCCCGAGGGTTAGAAAAGAGCCGAAGGAGAATTGATTGGCGATATCCGCACAGTGATGTACGGTCACGAGGGAAATTCAGTCCAAGAACGAAGAACCTACGAAAAAGACTGTGCGAATAGCGAGAGCGAGAGAGAGAAAGGCTTTTCGAGCACGTAAGCGAAACGATCGAGGCATCGCGGATCCTTTTTAATGGACAGACAGATTGACGGACAGCAGGCCGACGCTCCATGACACCCTTCGTCCTCTCTACAGGCTGTCCACCACGATCCCTTTACCTCAACACACTTTATCCAATAACAAAAGATAACATTTATTAAACGTAAAACCAACCACCAAAATCTTCCAAATATGATTTGAAAAAAAATAAATATTTCTCGCTACTCTTTTATTACTTTTCAATAAATATTTTTTCATCACAATTTGTCGCAGAAAAGAATGGAGAAAAAAATGAACAACTATTTGAGTCTCGGGATAATTCTCATTTATATTTCTCGAGTGGAGAGCTTGATGGGATTTTGCAGAGATGTTGTATTATAGAAAGGCGCGTTTTTAAACTGATGGAAAATGCTGTTTCGTGCTCGGATATCACGCGTTAACTTTGTTAACTCGATAACCGCGCGATCACTCGGCCCCGCACGCTGCCAAAAATATATATCCCTCCGAATATGACAAAGTACGTGTACGGGGAAACTCCTTCAAACTTCAATGATTGAATTTTCAATGATTATTCACGCAGTCTGGGAGAATTAACAGCGAGTGTTGGTGAACTTTTCACCATTCACCACGGGATAAAAATGTTTTTCATGCCAATTTATACTTTTTTTTCCTCGTTTTTACCAATTCCATGAGATTTTGTTCCGCGAGCAATGCGGGAGAAAGAAATGTCATTGGGGCGCTCGAGCGTTTAGTCGTCAATATGCGTGAACGAAACAACGCTTTGTCGTCGTATTTATGGAGGTAAATGAACACCACAAATGCTTTGCCGCGAAGCATGCTTCGAAATTTGTTGAGTCGGTTGTTTTGTTGTTTGGCATCTTAGAATTTGCCATGCGGTCGTCTGGCTCGTCCGGAATGTTCAATTGGATTTAGCACGGGCCGTCAATAAAAGGGAATAAATGTGAAAAGAGCGTTGAGGGTGATTTTTAATGTTGAATAAATAATGAAAAATGGAGCGTTCGAAAATAACGGAGAGATAACGGAAAATATCGGTGGATTGTTTATGAGGATTAAATAATTTTCAATGATCCGTTCTTTGGCTCGAACCACCGCCCCGCATGCATAATCCGGGCAAGAGAAATAGTGAAAATTATTATTCACTATTGTGTGGGCAGGGGAAAAAAATTCTCCTGGTGACAGATTATGGAATTGCTTTTTATCCAAGCCTCACAGGCGAACCCTCGCGCTGCTTCCGGATTAAATTAAATTAAATCCACCACTTTCGCGTGAGGGACACGCCGAATCTCCGCTCCCGACGACTGTCACTGCAATCGAAAGCCCCAAATATCTACTCAATTTTCATTTCAAATTTATTGTTTTGCAAAAATTGTATCTTTTGCTACTAATGATTTTTGCTCAATTTGAAATTTATCCTCCTATCCCGATATAGCCTAAGAGAGATATATAGTGATTGCGGCGTGGTTGCATATACATGGAGAATCTATTTGGGAAAGGCCGAAAGCTTTACGAATGCTCAGACGATTAAACGTTGAATACATGCGCGGATGCTGGACCGAAGGAGGCGGTATCATCATCGAGTTTGGTAGAGCGATTTCGAGCTCCGCACCTTTTTGAGGGACCGGCGAAGGGAGTAAAAAATCTCAAGGGCTTGCTGCTGGAAAATTGAGGTCGATTCGAGGCTGAGAGTTGGCCAAGATTAATTGGGATGCTGCGGGGACTGCTTCTGCGTAATAGCAATTTGTCTTGGAAAAGTATATGAAAAACATGAGTTTGAGAAGAAGGATTTGGTGGTGATTGGTGGAAGAGCCCATACGCGATCCCTTCATTCTTTGTTCCCGGTCTCGAATGTTCTTTCGATCCTCGAGCTCTTCGCATTGACCCAGAATTCGCGAGGCCATGTTCCTCGCCATGTGCGCCGTTCCTAATTAACTTTCTATCAATTCAACACGATGCTTTAGTATATTTGGAAGGAGCTCGATCGAGTACCGTACGACCCTGCAAATCCTATATTTCGCCAAAATAACCTCGTAATTTTTTTTTTTGTTCTAATACGGCCAACTCTATATTTACCAAAGTGCTTTGAGTTAAATTAAAAAAATTGTAACTTGCATCTTCTCGAGAATTTCCAACTATTCTTAAGGCGCAGTTAATTAAGAAAATTGAGGTATTACGTAATAAATGAGAATTTTGGTAGAGCGATAGGCGTCGTTGAATCGGAATCGTTGAAACGCGAAATGATGAGAAAAAAGAAGGATTAAAGTTGCGCGAGGAAAAACGAAGCGCCCAAAGAGACTAGAACGCCGGCAGTCAAACGGCCACCCACCTGTCGTCTATTAATTTTAGATCATCCTCGCCTCTCTCTCTCTCTCTCTCTCTCTCTCTCTTCTTCTCCTTCTTCTTCAGCTATTTCGTGTCACTCGCGTCTTTCTGACTCGATGATCTAGGTATATCTGCTGTGTACGGGGTGTGCGAAAAGTTACGCTCGGAAAATTAATCGCTGGAGCACGAAGAGGAGCACGGAGAGGAGGATGCTCGACCATTTTTGTTCAGCGCGGTCGATGCAGGATCGTGATCGCGATCTCTCGGGGCCCAAGCGAATGGACGTCATAATCTTTTCCTCTCGGGACATCCCGTAGATACGTTCGCGCGGCGGTTCGAACGTTTCACTCTCGTGGCTCGAGGCTTTTCGGCAATCGGTTAATCACAAACTCACCTGTCCCCCCCCCCCCCCGGTCTCGCTATATATCCATCGGACTGGTGACGCGTTTCTGGACGCGCGTCTGGATGCTCGTTAGTGTCTAGACCGATCGACCTGATCCACAAACATTATTTTTCCAACATTTTCGTCTCGGTGTTGTCGTTTCCTTGGGAAACGCGACTATTTTTTCAATAAAAACGTAAACTCATGCTAATGCCGCTTCGCGTAACGGCAGTGCACGACGCCAAGCAAGAAAAAAAAGGAGAAAACGTTGAAAAAGATCCAAGGGAGCACACGCGGTCGTTTGGAAACAAAAGGTTTACGCGCGGCGTGCCTCGATTGCACGTGCTCGATTATATTGACGCGCGAGATTTATAAAGTCTCTCGGTTGGGTCACGTGTTTTCTCCACACTCTCTTTCTCTTTCTTTTTTTTTCTCCCACCCCCGCAAACAAAAGGCCATAACTTAACCTACCTAATCCGATCAGCTACGCCCTTCCGTTTGTCAGCTATTTATACATAAAAACATACTCGCCAGCTATTTCTCTCTCTCATTTTTCACGTGCCCATTTTCACCTCACCGTTATAAAGCTCATCTCACCAATACGTCGATCGTATTCTCGGCATTACTCACCACCCACCTGGAGCCCTCGTCGCATATTTTTATTCACTATTTTTCACGAGAATTCAAATCAAAAATCAAAATTTCGGCCCAGGCACTTTCTCAGAAATTTGCCAGCGGTGCATATGCCATTGGTAAAAAAGGGGGGGGGGGGGGGGGGAAAAAAAAGGCATGAGAACCCCAGAAAACAGGGAAAAATAAAATAATTAAAAAAACCACCGCAGGAAATTCCGGGCCCAAGGATATTAGGGGGGCTTGCCCCGCGAGTGCCGCAATATTGAACGACAAATAATTGAGTTTTAATTTGGCCTAAACGTAATTACGATCAATCAAATATCAACAACAACGGGAAAAAGGTAAAGAAGCCATGAGGAAAAATGTTTTCACCGAAATATTCGTTTCCAAGTGGATAACCTCGATACCCCGCCAGGATAATTTTCCATTTTCCGGCAATTGCATATTCATATTTTTGAGAAAAAAAACGGTAAAAGAAAAAAATGACATTCGATCCCTCGGATGTTCTCTTTCACGAACGTCCGTTCTATATGAAATTTTGGGTAAACTCGATGGCTGCGTTTTCATTCAAATTACCGTTGTGTATACTCGTGTGTTTAATTAAAGCCAATTACGCTCGCTTCGATATTAGTTTCCATCCGAATGCTCAGCCAGAGAGAGAGAGAGAGGCTGCAGCACGGGGCGATGAAGAATTTGTGGGACGACTCCGCGCGCGCGGCCACGTTGTACTATTATCCTATATAGCGTCCCTTAATTTTCTCAAACACACGTATGCCTACGATAAGTCTCTCTGTAAATAGCTGGATATCCGCGCAATGCGCGGGTGTGCATGCCCTCGGGATGTATAGAAACGCGTGAAAGGACGCGACGAGACTCGAGAACGTCGACAACGACGACGAACCTACCCCGCATTTTCCAAATAAAAAATTGCTCAAAATCGCAAGCTTTCGAGATTTTTCGCTCAATTTTTTGAACCGCCTGTATATACGGAGCGGAGATATTGCAAAAGTCTCGACGTCAGCTGTTACGAGATCTCGAGGTGTCTCCTCCAACTACCGGAGAATCGATCTTGTCGAGGCTTGTGCGAGTCGAAATGCGAAAGGAGAGAACGCCTTGGACCAAAAGTCATCCTGAAATTTGATTCTCTGGCGTCCCCGGTCTCTGTACACGAGAGCGACACATCCTTGAAAGCCCACTCGTAACTCCTGATCTCAGCTTTCGACGTCTCTGTACTCGACTGACAGCTTTTCCATACCTCAACCTTACCATCTCCGGCAATACTCGTTATTTTCTCATCTTCGATTCCGTCAAACTCGTATTCTTTCAAATTTCCATCATTTTTCTTACCCCGGTGAGCCTTGTAGGAGGCTCCGTACACGTCGAGAGCACGAGAAAAATCCAAATTTTTTCCAATTTTATGAATTTTCGTTTCAACATTTTTCTTCTACTCAATTATTTGGTAGCTCAACAGTTGACATGCTAATTATTCGGCAACTATGTTGACATGAAATTATTATCACCGAATTAAATGAATTTTCGTCTGTATGAGAAAAAAAATACGTTTTTAATTGGAATCGTATTGGAAAATAGGAGAAAAATAGAGAGTGCGAGTATTAGCAGCAGGTCGGTTTGTTTCGTAGCGAGATACATTGATTGTTTTAGAATTATGCCAATTTATTCATAGCGCGAGAAGTAACTTTTTTATGGAATTTTGAGCGTCCACCGCGAGGGTGAGCACGGCGGCAACGACCAGACAAAACAGCAGTGGGTCCCCTATCGGGGAAGAGACATCTCGGGTGAGTACACCAAACTTTTTCAATTTTTTCTCTTTATTCTTCAACTTTTTGTTCTCTTACTTTTTTGCTCCTTGCTTACCGCAGGGCAACATCTTAACGGCGTAAAAATCGTACTGACCGTCGAGCCAGAGTCGCCAAAAAAGTTGCTTGTCCCGTTCAACTCGGGGAAAAAATTTGAAAACAGTAGATATAGCGGTGAGATTGGTCAAACGGGCAGGAGAAACATTGGAGAGGAAAAAAACAAGAGGATTAAAAATAGAGGATTAGGATTTTGATGGCTCGTTAGAGGTTTTAAAAAATGGAATCTAGTTGAGGAGCTACGAGAAGTGAAAGGGGAATACGAGATTTAATGCGGTGGCTCGCGAGCGTGCATCTCTTTTAAACGCTCTCAAAGTTTCGCCTCGATAAACGAAGCGACCTTGAAACTGAGCCAGGGGCTTTGATGATGGACGGGGGAAGCAAAAAGATTTTCGTAACCGCGCGTCTCGGGCATCTCGTACAATCGAAATAGACGGATTTCCTGTTTTTCCATCAAATGCGCGCGCGCGCGCGCGCGCATACTCCTCACGAGACAAGTACTTGATCTCTAAATTTTCTCCCGATCTCTATAGAATAATAGAGACGACGGGACACAAATTGTCAATTTTCTCTGCTTCTCCTCTTTTTTCTTTCTTTATTTTTATATCCACTCGCGTCTCTCCTACTCGCTAATTGCTATTTATATTTTTCGATATTGCAAAAATTTAATTTTTCCTTTCGAAACTTTTGAAAGAGCCTATACGAGCAGGACATATATTTATAAATGTATATGTGCGTTGTATAAAAGGGTTAGAGTAGGTAGAGAAAGGACGAGGACGATTCTGGTACATACGGGAATAGAGAACACGGTGTGGTCCATGTCGTGTCGTATACTCTCTGCAAGAGACATGTATTATTCAGTCTGACACTCGTGCAGCGCCAGGGAGGATCCAGATCCGGCCGGACGCTGGTGAAAAAAGGGAAAAACAAAAACAAAACGAAGAAAAAAAAAGCATGGAATAGTGAGCGGCGAAGCAAACTCTGGCCGCCGGGAAAAGAGAAAAAGATGGGAAATATTGGATACAGTTGGGTGTTGCGAGACTCAACGAGGAAAAGGGAGCGGGAGAGATGAATTGGGAATGGAAAAGTTCCCACTATGCCGCTGTAACCACGAGGGCTGCGAGTACACCCTCGATCGAAATAACCACTTATCGCGAGGCTTCGGCTTTCCACCCACGTGGACCGGCCTCCTTTAAAGGCTAAAGCTCCTCCTTTTTCCCTCATTTCGCTCGTCTAACCCGGTTCGTGCCGTTTCCACTAATTTCTCTAATTTCGTCCATTTTCGTCTTGATTTTTTTTCTCCCAATTATTATTCGTCACTAATTGGCCTCATTGTCAACATTGAAAAATGATTAATCGTTCAAATAATTGGCCAATAAATGATTTAGTTTTGTCGTTTTATTCACATCTCCATACGAGGCGAGTCCGGGACGCTCCACTTTGTAGAGTTTTTTTGTCCTGGAATGTCCTGCGACAGATAAAAAGGACAATAGTTGAGTCGAACAGTTTTTTCATCTACGTAATGCGAGACGCCGACACGAGATGTATATTCGCGCGGATAAAGTCGTCCGTTTGGAAAGACATGCGGGGAGGGCAAGGGACAAGATCATCTCTCGAGAAAAAAACAAGCCCCTGGAGTGTTTGTAAGAAAAAGTGTGTGTGTGTGTGTGTGTGTGTGTTTTTCTGGTGGGATAAGAAATTCGCGAGTCTCCCTTCGCATCACTCCATTACTGTCACAAGCTTTTTCCAGTCTTTTCTTTTTCCTCACCTTTCGCACTCCCTTAAAACGCTCTTCTCACGTACCCCCCGGAGAAATATTATTTCTCCGAGTTGTAAGTGACAGACTGACGGACGTTTCGAGATATTCGTCGTAGAAATGTTAAGAAAGAGAGTACGGAGGAAAAAAAGAAACGGGACAGAGAGAGAAATTTAGGGAATGGGAAAGAGCGAGAATACGGCTTTGCGATAATGGGAGAACGCCGGCTGCTGCTGCAATCCTCGATGGTTCTCGTAATTCGCTCTCCAACCGCTCCACCGAAGGGAGTCTCGAACAACTTGGAATTCATCTCACTTTTATTTTTATCTTCACCCTCCTCACGACGTTATTCTCCTTCAATATTTTATTCCTCTCTCTCTCTCTCTCTCTCTGACGAAATGAAAAGGTTGCTTTTAGGACAAATTATATCCGCATCCGGTATTCCTGGACAAATTTAATGGACACGAGACGAGCCTGAGATGCGCCACTCTTTCGAAGAACAATATTGAAAGAAGCCTCGAAGAAGAAATTTCCCCGGTAACTCGCAATAATTGTTATCTCTCGAAAAATTTCGAAAAAAAACTTTTTTTTTGTTTTTTCCAAACGTCCTTGAACTCTGAGTCGGAGTGCAAGTTTCTCAGGGAGGGAAAAAAGAAGAAAAAAAAAACGAGTAGGAAAAATGGGAAAAGGTCGCAGCGGAGAAATGGCTTATGTTGGCCGACTGGTCCGGTACCTTTGAGGAAGAACCCCCTGCTCGGTCTTCTTCTCATATTTTCAAACGGTCTTGGAGCTCGGAAAAGTTTGAACGATAAATCCTCGTAACTTGAATTTTTCTTTCTCCGTATCTGCGGCTCGATCGTTCCCGGCGCTATTGCTGCTCTTTTCTTTCGAGCTTCATTTTACGACTCGAATTTTTAGCGAAAAAAAGATGGTTGCGATTAGAAACGCGGTGGCTCGTCCAGCAGCGCGTTAAAACTAAAAACCTACCAGAGTTGTACGAATCTCCAAGTTTTTCGTTTCGAGCTTTATACACGCGCGGAGGAGTTGTATAGAAAGGAGACATTCAATTATTACCCGGAGGCTGCCCCGATTCCTTTATGCAATCGCAATGAGCCCAAGATACTCATCGTCCAAGCCGATTGATTCCCTTATAATGGGAAAGCTCAACCGAAGCTTTCATTTATTGGCTCAAATCCTCTTTTCCTATCGACCAATCGAGACTACCAAGAGTTATATTGCCTCGATGGACCGATATCGATTTCCGATTTATTTTTATCCTTATTTTTTTCAGCCTCCGAATCTCACCGATCATCACCCAGCGACCGATGAATAATCACAATAAATCATTTTTCACTCAGAAAATCCATAATTTTTCGAAAAAACTGAACATTTTCGACGAATCATTTCGAGCGAGTCTGAGGAGAGAAAAAAAAAAGGAAATAAGACGAGATGAGCGAGTCGGACGAAGCAACTAATTTCCCAGGAGATAAATACCGCGTTAAATGTTAAGGATCTTTCGTGGAACGAGGATTTAAAAAATCAAAGAAAAAAAACTAGCCTCCGCGCTTGTGGAAATCTCAAGTTTGTTTGGCAACCTCAAGAAAATTTCTTTTTTTCTTCGCCAACTGTCATTGCTCAAATGCAGATGTGTTTAAGAAACAAATTGGAATGATTTCAACTTGAGGATCATCGAAAAAAGAGGGTTTTTCGGTAATTTATTAGAAAATTAGTAAATTATCATAATGGATCGATAATGTCATGAGTTTTGTGTGCTGGAACGAGAATAATTTGGGATCGGGTAATAAAGGGAAATGGGCGAGCAAAAGTTGAGGGTGCATGGCTTTGCTCTGAATCTCGTGACCGGTGGTACAAGTAAATACCAAGTGACAACAAGTGTTATTGTTTCTAGCACCAAACAGGATGTATACATAGGCACGAGGCCGATGTAGATGAAAGTAGCCATTGTACATGTGTCGGCAGGTATATAAAGAACATTAACGATGGTATAAAGGGGTAGGAGAGGATAGGATAGCTGGAAGGATGGTGGAAGGCTGTAATTAAAACCGGTCGGTATTTACTCGGGGGTAATGAAGGGGCAACACGCACACACACACACACAGTTTGTCTCCGTTAGTTGTATCCACCGAGCAAGCCCAGCACCAGCACCACCAGGATCTGCCCACCCACTTTATCCACGCTAGCCTCGCGTGGCCATCGTCCGTATAATCCACCCTCCACCACGTCACAAACTCTTACGCGAAACCACCACCAGGTGCACTCTCCCCGCGTATATTCGCTATAAACCTGTACTCACCTAACTAACCAGCTTAAACGAGGGATCAAAAAGTCTCGTGTACATTTCACCTTCGTGGAATATTTCGTTAACCAGCTCCCACCAAAGTTCAATCGTACTATTTTACAACGAACCTTTCAAACCAGCTCCTTGACTCTATACGCGACTCACCTACAGATTTGTACGTGACCGAGGTATTTCCTTTTTCAAGTCGAATCAACTCAGTGTCTGTCGTTATTTCAAATCGCTCGAAATGTTGCCAATAAAATGGGTCTCTTAAAATATCGACGCATATGCCAACGCGTTTCTTTTTTTCTTATTGCCGAATCTCGTTTCGATTTATTTCAACAATTTTCAGCAACGAAACGACCGCAGAGCTTTTCTAGCGTGCGTAATCGTCCGCTCTCGAGCATTGATTCCCGTTTAGACGCTTTTTCGCTCACCCGCGCCCTCCTCGCACCCTCGTGTTTCCCAAAGGATCCACCGCGCCTTTCGTCGCCACTAATTTCTCCCTCCTGATTTTAAAAAACTTTTTTTTCTGATTCAAACGAAACTTTTTACCTTGAGAGATTTTCAATTTTTTTGTTTCAAGATCGATACGAAAATTGTCATTAATTTTAGTTATTTTTGGAAAATCTTTTGCGGAAATTCAGGCGAATCCGGATTGTTAATGTATTTGAAAATGTTTCGTTCTCGGGCTAGATTTTCCTCTCGAGAGCTTCAAATCCCCGCTTACATAAACATTCGAAATTTTATCTACAGATATTCGAATTGTACAGAATTTTTCGACCAGGAGCCAAGAAAACATAATTTTATTATGATTTTTCCATGAGACAAAAACAAAAAAAACAAGTTGAAATTCAAGTCTTTCTAGGCGGGAGAGGGAAAAAAAAATTGCCAAACTCGACCAGCAGACGACTGGGAGAGGAAAATTTATAGGAATATCCTTAAGGGATGGCAGCAATTTTTTCTCGCTCTTCTGCGAGAGAGTGTGCTCCATTGCTAATGCGATATGATGATCGAGTCCCGGCTCTATTTCTCCCGGTAGTTCGGCAAAAGAGGAGATGCATCAGAGAGAAGAATAAAAAACGAGCCATCTTTTTGGTATTTTATTTCCTCGTATGCGGGGCTGCACATGTGACGATGAGAGACAAAAGATGGAGAGCAAAGAGATGAGACGGGGGCTCGGTAAGACGCGGCAACACTATCAATCTTCTAGCAACGGTGATTCCCATTTCATTCCTTCGCCGTAGTACCGTGAGGGCCATTCTAACCCCTTAATTCGCAGCGAGTCTTTGAATTCAATTATCCGTCGGTAGACTAGATAGAGCATGGAATTTCTAGAAGATTTCGCCCGTGGTAATTTGTTCTAGGATGAAGCGTTCTCGAGATATCAAGTAATAAGTGACGGACCAATGAGCTGGGCCAGCGCGCCGAAAGGGGCGGAGCGAAGGCTCGGGCGTGGCGCGTTTCACTCATTATCTCGTCAACGGTTAATCCTAGAGAAAAATGTCCACAAATTTTTCGTTCTAAAATTCCAAGCTCTATCGATTGCATTGAGAATTGCAGCAATTTCGAGTTTATCTCACGCTTTTCAGCGTATTTCTGTTGTTCACACGAGTTTGGTGAACATTATATGAAGCCAACGTCATGCTCGACGTAACACACTTTTGGTGATATCACAAGGGAAAGTAAAGTGTTGTTGTAATAGAGATCTATGGAGAGAGAGAGAGAGAGAGAGAGAAAGGAAAAAGAAAAGTATTTATGAGTCGCCATCCGAGAGATATGACATCGAAGAAGCTTTATTACAACTCCAATGTCGTTGGTATCGATTTCTATCGTTTACTCTCGCAAGTACATCAACAACCACGCTACATAAAACGTATACATCTATATTTATATAAATTCATCAATGTAAGTGTGTCCGATGTATATGTATAGATAAAAAGATAGGTGAGGAAAACAGAGCTCCGTTCTTGCAGACATACAACGTATATTATTACTTCAGTGCTTGCTGCTCGAAGCGAGTTGAGAAATTTTCTCGGCGAAGAAACGACAATAGGTCCAACGTAATCCAATAAATTTAATACCGTGGCTGAATCGAGCTCTTTCCTTTTCCTTCGCCCTCCTCCCCCCTTGGCTATCTACCTCGTAGAGTTACGGAGCAGTTGGAAAAGAGCTCGCGGACACAGCTAGACCGAGAGACATCGTTTTTTTCCGTATGGGCTTCCTCACGCGGACTTTTCATCATTCAAATTTCATTAATAAATTCTTTCAACTTTGCAATATTAATAACGCCATCGATACTCTGGTAAATTTATTAAAAACATATAAAGAATGGTCAAAATATGGGCAGTACATTGAGTGTAAGTGCGCTATTGCTGTCTGCACACTCGGTAGAAGGGATGGAGAACAATTGGAGCTTCGCCATCGTCTTGAGCGACAGCGCAGATGGCAGCAAAATATTCACAATTACGTGTCCGTCGCTCAAGTCGAGGCAGCTCCGCTAATATATGTATAAAGAATAAGTGAATGAATAAAAAGATTCAAGTGCGAGTGAGAGGATGAGCACGATGCTGGCTGTACGTACGCGAGAGACCGACGCACCAAGTAAATAATAAATTTAAGGAAAATAGTACAGAAATAAGATATTCGACATTGTGCACCGAGACGCACAGACATTTTCCACAAACTCGAGCTGCTATTAAATAATTATTTACCTATTTCTCCAACAATTTACGATCAACTTGCAGCCAAATTTTAAATCAAAAGATTTAATTATTTAGCCGCAGCATGCGAATTAGCTTCGCCTCGTTCTCCCTCGTCGATCCTCTTCCGTCCTAGCACTCGGTCTATTTGTATGTGAATATGAGATTAAATCGATTAGCCACCGATTTTCATATTTGGTGACGAAAATGGTAAATTCCTCTGCTGCTCGGCATATAATGGCCCTGAACGAGCAATCTCATGCAGAACGAGATGCAATTTGGTTTCGTCAACAGAGAGAGAGAGAGAGAGGAACGAAATGCGGGGGGGGGCCCGAAAAAAGAGAAGCGAAAATTGCCGAAGCGACCTGCAATGATGAAACTCGACTCGACTCCAAGACAGATTCGATTTATTTTTCCGACAACAAAAAATGAAACAATCACCTCATGTTTTGAATTTGTCATTTCCTCCTGTTTTTGCCTGTTCGAACGCACATAAATTTCACCGGACCCTTTGAAATTGGGACCAATTGTTTATCGGCCAATCCGGCCAACAATTTCCATATCTATTTTCTCAAGCATCCAATTAAAATATTTATTCGACCGAGAATGGACACATGGATAAACGAAAAAATACAATTCCAATCCCTGTGATTACCGAACATTGTGATCACGCTACCAAACATCACCGAACGAATACTTGACGACATGATTAATCGAAAAGTCGGGACTACGAAGTAAAATGAGACTGCACGAACCCATTGAGAAGTTTTGTGTACGCGTCACTATGTTTTTTTTATTCACCGTTTTCTTTCGTCAGACTCGAAGAGGAGGAGGAGAAAATTGAAGAACCGTCAACGCCTCTTGTACACGAATAATAGTAAGAATTGAGTCAACGTTTGCTCTTCTTATACAGAATCCCGTATTTTTCTTAACGTTTTTTTTTTTTTTGTCTGTTCTTCGGCTGCTCATTCGTCTCTTTGATCGGGCCATTGATCTCGATGAATTATTGACTCTCTCGCGCTTCCTCATTCGTTCACGTGTTTTTTCCCATATACGGGGGTCGACCCGTGTATACCTTGGACAATCGCTTCTTTATTATTATTTCTTATTAATAATAAACTTTCCCGCGCAGCCCTGACTCTCCAGGCTGTCGACGCAGGGGCTTTTTCCCATACCTCTCGGCATACATTTTGTTTTTTGTTTTTCTTTTCAACTTGATTTTCGTTCAATTTAATGCGAATCGAAAAATCGTTCTCGGTCTGTCATTCGGTTTTCATAATGAATTTCTGGCTCTTGCGAGCGAAGCGAACCGGAATAGAGAGCGAGAAAGTTGTTGTTAACGAGTAGAATGATGAAAGAAAATTGAGTCGAGGTATACGCTTTTGCTTTCTCCTCAATCTAACAAGAGACTTTGATTTTCCGTTTCTCTCGCGATTCAGGCCATTTTTATCCACCTTTTTTCCTCATTTTTTCCTCCCATAGTTTCACTTTCTATCCGTCTGTCGCGTTCTCGCGAAAATTTATTTCCATCTCTATCGTCCTACAGACGAACGTGTGTACGCTTTTGCTATTTTGTGCTTTGTTTTTTTTTCCTCGATCCACGTTTCGACCTCGTTATTTTCCCTTCATTAGTACACACCGAATTTTCATTTTCCTTCTCTTTTTGTTTTTTTTTTTTTTTTTTTTCGTCTCTTCACCTTTCCAGAAAGCTGACCAGAAACTGTTGGATGCGCACGTGGCGCCGCGGGCTAACGGAACGCGCGGTCACAATATGATTGAAAATGTGTCCGAGCACTTCTACTTGGGCTCCTTCTCCTCGGGGCAAGCAAACTTGTCTTGGCCGCATATTATTCGGGCGAATTTCATGGGGATTTCCAATCACTCCCCAATCAGGCCTCAAGGACCGATGCGGAATAACGGAGAATCGGAAAAATATTTCATTTACTAATTGCTGTTTTCAATTACTCCGCCAAGCGGAATATCTCCGTGGCCTCCCATTTTTCTATCTTTTTTCTTCTTCTTCATCCTTCGTAACTCGGAAAAAATACAATCTCGTTGATTAATTCTCTAACTCGTAATTATTTGAAATCAAGATATTTCGATCGCACTAATTTTTCCACATTTTTCGTTGAAATTCAAACGGCAGGAGAATGGTTGCTGTTGCTTCTGAACGAAACGGACTATTGCGTTAAATGGACTCAAGGATAGCCGAGGAGGAAGGAGGAGGGAAATGCGACAGCGTTATTGATAACGGTCAGGATTTGGCTCGTTGGGTAATCCACCGTAGGGGATGTAAGGGCGTTAGCGATAAAGGGATTACGGAGGATTTCGGACTCGTGGCGACTATGCCATGCTCGCTCTCACCTCACCGCTGAGGAAACCCCTTCATTCCCGGTGGTTCCAGCGACGCAAATTCTTCTCGTCTACGCGAGCCGCCATCTGTTTCCTTCAAATGAAAAGAGCATAGCGAACCTGGCAGTAACTATAGCTGCTAACTGGAGACACGATCGGTGAATAATTCTGCATACACAGCCATTGGACGTCCTTTATTTTATTCTAAATTTGAGATGAACGCATTAATAGACACCGCAAGCTTGTGCGTTGTCGTGCAATTGACAATGCATCAAACGATTCACTCACCAAATTTTCATTCCAAGGGCCACAATCCTACAAATAACAATGTCACTTTATTGGTCATAGTCGCGGAGGCTCTAAAATCCGGACTTGGCCGTGGGCCCAATTAACATTTTTCAAAATACGTAACGCAGTATATTCATTTAAACTGACCGGACAATGTAACGGTCCTCGGGTATAATAGTCGAATGCTTTATATAGACCGGGCTTAAAAATAATGAAAAACAATCTACTTGACATATGTTGTTGCTTGTTTGTTTATTCATTAAAAAATAAGCCAAATTTGGAGATTATTGAGGAAAAAGTGAAAAATCCGTGGCATGCAATTTCTTAAGCTTTTCATAAGTAATGTCGTGAATATTTTTTTGCCTCCGCTCACAATAGTAGTAATTTTTTAATAGCCGAAGACATTCGCACACCGATAAATGCGACAGCGAGCAACAAGTACAGCTTTTATATGCTACCAATTAATGGCCCGTCATTGTCGATTCGTTAATTAATTCTTACCGCGGGGCTTGGAACAATTGAGCAAACACGCGGCACTTGATAAAATCGGTTCGAGCCATTATTTTCGCGAGTTATTTATTATCTAATTATGAAATACTTAAAATGCAGACCATGTCGCTCCATTTTTTGTTTTTTCAATTGGTAAAATAACATCTGGAAAAATAAATAATTCGCTATATTTGATGCTAATAAAAAAGATTATCTCTGGAATTGCTAAATTAAGGAGAAACTCGGGTATTGTTACGAAGAAGATGAAGAAAAAAAAAATAGACGCGTGAGGGCGAAAAAAGGAAAATTCGCTGGTGCTGGGTTTGGCTGCTCGAAGATGCGGGCACAAAAATCGTCAATCTTGTTTCGCATCGGTGCGGGTACGGCAAACGTGGAATGCTCATCATGGCTCATCCTGGTAATTGAAGAATAGAGAAAAAAAAAAAAAAAAAGTGGAAAAAGAGAGGAGACACTTGGCTCGATCGGCAATATTTGTCTTTGCTAATTAGTCGCGCTCGTCGCGGTCTTTGACGTCGCGCAATCCTTGTTCCTTCCTTTCATTTTTTTTCATTTTTCGGCCGAAAATCTATTGGCACTTTTTATCGATTTAAGCCGCGCAAGGAAATAGCAACGGTGAGAAAATGAACGAGCATGACAAGCGTCGCGCGAGAATCACATGCCGTTAATTTTATTGGCACAATCAGTACGAAGCACGTTAGTACTTGCGGAATTGATTGGGAAGCTTATAACCCGGCGAGTGAAATGCGAAAAGCCGTTATTACACCACTCGCCTACTCGCCGAGAGCGGTTTTATCAGTTCGTATATGCGAACGTGGCTCATTACGCAAAATGGGCCATCGGTGCAAATTACGTTCCCTCACAATCAAACGATTCTGCGACATATACCTTTTTATTATTTCCTCGTTTTTTTCTTCTTTTCTTTCTTTTAGCTTTCTATTATCCAGAGCGTGTATCAAAAGGGAGCAAACGGATCACCGGAGGCGGCTCCCGATCAAAAATGGACTTGAAAATTTCGATCATGATGAAATTATCATTGTGGTAATATCGATAAAAGAATGGTCTCAGACTTGAGAACAATAATTCTTACGGAATCATCGAAATAATTGGTCATCCGGAGGTTCTGACTCCGGGATCTATCGAATCGAGACCGAAATAGAATTATCACGATTCCTCTACGACCCACTTTTTCCCACCAAGTCCCATAACGTTTCATAACGATATGACTTAAATTAATCTCTGATAGACTCATTTCACGCAAAGTTATGCACGTCGCCTATAAAGGACGCTCCGATCAACCGACAGTCTCGATAAGGGGCCAAACATTTTTTTTATTATCATACCGGACAATGTTGATGTACGCAATGCGTGTGTGTGTGCGCGCGGATCTATATCAGAGATGATGAGAGTGGAAATGGTGGTGCATGAAGAATGGTCGGAGGGCTAACAATAGCCCATGTACGGGGCTAAACGCAGCGATGAGACGCAATGACGCACTGGCCAGTTGCAGAAATCCATGCCAGAGGGGAGCAGGGAATCAACGTTAAGCATTATGAAAAGAAGGAAATAAAAGGAGGGAGCTCGGTCCACCTTTGAAAAATCAAATGGCTCGAGAGAAAGTCACATTTTAGCGCCCCAAACGAGAAAGCATCTTTTCTAGAGTTGGATAAAAAAGGAGAGACGAAAGGAAGAAAATGGGCGAGCGAAAAGGTTAAGAACGAATCCAGCGAGAGAGAGAGAGAGAGAGAGAGAGAGAAATGGTGAAGCGAGTGCAGCGAAGAAAGAGATATGTGGGTGCAGTAGTAAAGTCAGCTGCAATGTCAGACGAGAGAAAACGAACGAGGGGAGGAGTTTCTCGCAAGCTCCATCCTTTCCGGAAGGAAGGAAGGAAGGAAGGACGAACGAGAGCGGGAGAGAATATCACGGCGTGTAAAGTTTGCGAGAGCCAAGCAAGTTTTCGCCTCGGACTTGCTGCTTTCCCTTTTTTATATTCCAAGCGTTGGAGAGCCAGCGATCTCTCGAACCCGAGGTGACCGAGTCTGGCTTATCGCTTACTCTTATACCAATATAGAGACGCACTTTCAACTTTTTTTCACATTGATAAAAGGAATCGATACTCCGCGATTGGAATTGAATTTCTTTGATGCAGAATCTTCTCAATTTATTTCTCATTTACGAAGCTCTGAAAAAAAAAAAAACAACAACACTTTTCCCCATAATGAGGCAAGTACGAGTTTTCCCTTTCAATTATCAAACTTTTTAATCGAGCGCGGGAAAGCTACTTTTTTTTTCTTCCTACTCTTTCGATTATAGAGAAACTCGTTCTTCTACTCGTTTTGTGTATCCATTTCGGCCTGTACTTCTCGTGTAGTCTCGGAAATTATCCGTTTTCTCTCTCTCTCTCTCGCTCTCGGGCTCCCGATGTTCCCTGCACTTTTGGTGCTCTCAGGGGGCGTAATACTCGATTGGAACTTTACGAGGGAGATAGAAGGACCGATGAGCGATGCCAAAAGAGAGAATCATATCGAGTGGAGCTCTCGGACGAAAACTTGTCTCACCGTGAGAGGGCAGCAGATACGCGGCAGGGAGGACATATATACCGAGGGATGTAAAATACGTAATATCGAATGTTGCTCGGAGCTTAAGAGCATAACTTGGCCCACTCCCAAGGTTAATTCTCAATTGTTAGGCCCTTTTGTTATCTAACAAGCCGCGCGTATAACATTTCTATGTGAGCAGATGAATCGCGTCTGTGTGTCTGTGTGTGCGCGTGTGCGTACAGCTTTGGAGGAGATTTCGTGTAACAGCGAAAGTTCGGTGGGCGGTTTCGTACTACGTGCCGAGTGCATCTCTTCTCCCTGCTGCTCCAATACCTTAAATGTACGAGCGATTCTAGCCTCGAGCGGCCATCTCGATGCTCCACAGCCGATTCAATCCATTTTGCTTCGTCACAAAGGTACCTAAATGTCAATGTGTTTGAATTTTTCGAAAACATGGAAAAATCATAATGGGGAGGTTGGTAATAAATTACCAACCAGTGAATTTATTTTTGCGAAATAAAATGAGGAGAAAAAAGGGAAATGTATGGGGAACAAAAAAAAAAGAAGATTTTATAAGCGTTAATTGAAATTGAAAGTAGTCTCGGTGGGGCTAAAGTTGGCTCGAGAGACTCCAAAGTTTGGGAGCTTTTTGGTATACGAATTGCTTATAGAGCAGCTTTATGGGGATATATACATATTATTATAAAATAGCTCAAGGCGTTGTATATACAAGTTGACTACCATTATCGTGCGCTACTATCAGAGGGACACTCGCCTCTCGTACAACTGCTATATACTCGAACAAGTTAAACGATGTAAGGCATAATTGGCCACTCATGGTGCCTTTCTCGTATTAGGGGCTTGGCTATACATATATAGATATGAGTTGAGCGCGCGGGTATTTTGTGTCGCGCTCGGTGGTCCTTAATACTCGTATAATTAAAAACTATTACAGGCGAGACGGCCTCGATTGGGCTGCGCTCCCTCGAGCGATCGAGATCTCGACGAGAAAAGAACAATTTTACTAAAAATCTTCGGAATCCAACGAAATTATATTTTTTCATGAAATATCATGTCAATACGAAATTTGTCATGATTTTACGAAAATTTCGAGCTTCATTCGAAAACGAAGGATCCGAGTAAAGTGTGTGAATTGAAAAATTTTCGAGTGAAAAAGCCAACTTTTCTTTGGGTTAAACTTGGTTTGCTTCTTTTCTTGAATAATGAAATAATATTCGCGCACGAATATTGTAGGACGAGTTGGTGGGGTGAAGGAGCAGGAAGAAGGAGAGAATGCACGCGAAGCAGAATAGTACGGATTCCGAAGTTGCAAAAGGGCTTGTACGGGGAGGAGGAGGAGGTAATACGAATAAAGACGGACGTACCTTGTTAGTAGATAAATGAAAGTTGTCAAGACGGTCCAATTAATGTCAACTCTTCGAGCCGAGCTTACTTTGGCTCGGTTCTCTTCTCTACGCTATAACCAACCACCGGGGCTTCCCAATCCCTCCCACTCCCAGTCTCCGACCACCGCTCTCCGCGTTCTTTTTCTTTTTTTTTTTTCATCCTCCTTTAAAATCCCGCCTTCCTTCTTTCCTCATCTCCCCCTCATCCTCTTTATCCTCATTTCTGTGCTTTCACATTATTATATAAAGCTTTCCTTACGCTTCGCTTTCTCCTCTCTCGCCCTCCCTCGCCCTCTCTCGCCCTCTCTCGCCCTCTCTCGTTCTCAGAGCCTCTTACTTTCGCATCCTCTTACTTCATGAGCTTCTCCCCAAACCCTGAACGATACTCCAGCTCCCAGCATCACTAGCAAATTTCATTTTATAAACTATGCATAATATCGAGCTCTGATGGATCTTGACAGAGCCCGATATATTAATATATATATATATATATATGCATATAGCTCGTGAAAAGCATATTATATTTGCGTCTGACTAGTATTCCGAGGCGAAAACTCACCATTCTTACCTTACGAATTTACGTGAGTGCATAATTGGACCGAGGGCAACATTTTTTTTTTCACTCTAAATGGAGCTTGGAGGAAAAATGTTTATACGATTGGAATGAATGTGGCAAAAGAAATATTAATTGAAAGGTGGAAACTGCTCGGGGGGGGGGGCACTGTGTTGGTTTATAAATCCATCGGTCGTTTCCGGCTCTGAAGGATGCGAGGATGAGGGGGAGGAGAGCCTCGTTCATCCTGAAGCAAACAAGATCCACTCTCGTGAAATCGTCTTCGACGTTATGGCGAAACGACGAGTAAGGAAGAGAAAAAGAAGCCTTGCGCTCACATGAGGCTTTGCTGAGTCAGGCAGGCCAGCATAAACGATATGGGCGGTTCCTCTGGCAACCTTATATACTTCCTATTGATATATAGTCTCTGCCGAGTCCCCGAGGGCGTTTTTGCACGATCCTAAACGTACCTCCTAAAGTTGGCCCGCACCCTGACATTTTCCACTTGTTTTTAAAACCCACTTCCAGCCGTTTATTACCGGGCGAATCGATTGTTGTTTGTATGGTAAAATCGATGCTTTCGCGGTCTTTGCCGTTTCAACGTCAATCGAGTCCAGATTCCGAGGGGAAAAAAGTTAAATTAATGGTCCATTGAGTTTTGAACGGTCCTATATTTTCTCGGGTACATGTTGCCGCATAAATACAGGAAATCTCGACGTCTCCTGCACGCATCTCACTCCGCTCTTGCTTGTCTTACCCCCGGCGCATTATATCGCGATGTAGAAGCAGCATCATCAACATAGCCCGGTCGAGTCACCTATCGGCCGTATCCTCGTCAGGATACAAATCCAAGAGACCATGAGACCTGAGTTAAACACCCCTTTACTTATGGCCGTGTCCAAATATATAAAAATGCGGGCGTTATGTACCGCGTGCGGTTCAAAAGTTGACGGACGATCGGGAGAATTCGATGAAAAAAGGCCTTTTTTATCAACAAATATCTCTTGAACGGTTGATCGTAGCGAAAAATCGTTGAGGACGTTACTTCCGACAATTTCACGATCCAACTGATCTCGAAGTTTCGGTAACAACTTTTGCCACTTGCGGTGTACGCTCGTCCGCATATCGCGTATCTCGGAAATCTCAGCACACCGGCTGCTCCTCCGTCCGCATTTATCTCGGGAATTTCGTTGGGAACGCGCGGCAACGATGCTTTTTTCTTTTTCCCTCTTGCTATCCCGCGCTGTCTGCTTTTTTACACCATGAGTATATCAAGCCCCAGCCATTTCCCTCGAGATCCATGATACGTGCGAGTCCCAACGTTGTTGCTGCTTTGAATTTGCACCTCCTCATCCGACACTTCTGTGTCTTTACTTATTCAAATAGAACGACTGCGTGTCTACGCGTGAAAAAATAAAAAATAAAACACCACGCGACCTTCTCGTTCCATCGATCATAACGAAAAATCCATTTTATTTTTGGAAAAACAGCCAAAAATGCGAGTTGCGATAGAAAAAAAAATTTCCAAGTTACGTTTTTTATGTGCTCGACGAGTCGGTAGAACTTTTCATGAATCTCGATAAACCGGGATAATACTTTGCACTTGAAAGTTAGTGACTCCCTTTCGATCGTTCCTCGAGCTTGAACGATAAAACAAAACAAAAAACAAGGAGCGAGAGATAACGAAAAAAAAAAAAAAAATGCAAAGGGGTGAGAAAAGACGAAGGGAAGAGGCTGAAGACTCTGTGATGATGCTTGCGGGGAAATGTATGCCGAAGCGATTCACCTCATCCTCGTTAGTGCACCCAAGTGCTGGGATTTACTGAGCACACAAAAGCGCTGCTTCCACAAGGAGCAGCTGCTGGCTTTCTCGGAAGATGGAGCCATAAAAGGCGAAAAACAAGCTTCGCTCAGTTTAATCCTTCCTCCAAATTTACCGATCGATAAATATCGAAAAATCACAACGAATGGGAAATTTTTTCGGTAAAAGAAAAAAAAAATCAAATTCCCGTCGCCTTTTTCATTCTCAGCTGACGCGGAGTTTAAACTGGAACGCGAGAGGAGGAAGAAAGCTTGCCAGCGCGTATAGATGAGCGTCGGAGAATAAAGGTGGAGGCTCTCGGAGGATGAGGGAAAGGGAGAGATTGTGTGGACGAAGGGAGAAAACTCGGATGCGTTAAATTGAGGAGGTGAAATTTTTACATGAGATAAAGCGTCGTTGATCCCCGACTCGTCTCGGGGCCGCTGGGCTGACGATCGTCAGTTGTTGAAGATGGTGGTTGGAAATTAATGGGCTCTCGGGTACGATATCTGGAGGATATAGGCAGCGCATCTTATCTCGAGCGTAAAACAGACTCTAAGGATTTTTCTTTTCTTTTCCCTCATCCGTCCAACCCCCCGGCACACCCTTCATTTCTCTAATTCGCCATTTTATTTTCAACTTTATACACGCAGCCGGGCAATTGTTGAAAAGCTAGAGAATACCAGGAGGAGGCATTTTCACGAGCGGCTAGTTTATGTCCCTCGGCATTAACATAATAGAAATCCGGGCAAATCCGCGCGAGAGAGAGACACGTACTTTCTTCGTTCTCGACGCATATTCGTACGTGTTTACGTTACCGGGGGGGGGGGGGGGACTGAGAGGGTTTTTCGGCGGGGGAGAGAAACGAAATTCATGTCATTTCGCGGCGCGTCCCTCGCGTTACCCTACACTCGACAATTTTCCAACTTTCCTCGCCCCGCATAACGTAATCTAGCTCTCGGAGAGAAAAAACCACCCGGACCCAAACGAACTTTGGATCTCGAAAAAAAATCGTTTCATCATTTTGTTTGAATATTTAATAAGAATGGTGAGATCTGGTGAAGGGAAAATGGATTTTCGTTGGTTCCCAACGATGCAAACTTCAGCATCGTAAGATTTTTGGGAAATTGTAGTTTTTTCCAATTTTTTTCTCTCGATACGGGGTTAATGGGGCTTCGTTATCTCGTAATTTTGCCTACCTACCTGTACGCACATATTTGAAAAATAATAGTTTGGCAATGAGTAGAAAAAGATAAAAGGATAAAGAAGCAGAGCGAGAGGGTCTCAAGGTGCTCGTCGTCGTACAGCTTGTTTTTTTTATTTTCGTCTCAGTTGAAAGGACGCCCTCTTAATTTTTCTATACCTTGGCATCTTGGCTGGTTCTTGTTCTCGCAACGTGCTATTACGGGCGGTTCATTCCGTATGAGAGAGAGAGAGAGAGAGAGAGAGAGGAACGAGGTGGCCCGATAAATTCCCCTTGAAATCTCGAATCCGCGTCCGCGCGCGTTCTACACGTAAGCATCGAGCAAGAATCCACATAAAAGAGACCAAGAATCGGAGAGCAATCTCTCTTTTTATCTTCCTCCCTCTCTCTCTCTCTACTTTTTCCTCGTCTCTCTCGCCGGAGATTGGAACGACGATAAACGGCCCTCCAGCCTTAATTTCTCGACGCGAGACTCACTCTCGCCCTCTTCTCCCTTTTTGTTTCCACTTTCCATCGTTCTTTCTCTATTTCTTATCCTCTCTCTCTCTCTCTCTCTCTCTCTCTGTCGTCGGTCTCTCGTCGTTGGCTAGATTACGTTCACCTAGTCACTGTTTAGGCATCGTAACTTATTGTTAAGTTAACCCGCCGGTGCGGAATAGACTGGGAGACGAAACAGGAGCATTTATCTCGCAAATACATATTTATTTAAATTCATGATATATCGTTGCGATGCGGGCGAAAAGATGCGCACCGGAACGCAAGAGGAATGGATTTACGATTCGATTAAACGCTACCCCGCTTTCCTCCGGTTCGTTCGTAGTTGAATCGATAAAGAAAACAAAATTTAACTGATTTTGAGAATTTCATTTAAAAATCAAGTCGAGGCTGAAAAGGCTGAGGCTGAAAACTCGAGATCCGACAAATGCAACGATAAAAATGAAGCCGAAATTCTTAATATTTACCGCGTCGAGTTCTCGATCGAGTTGTTGGGCTCGTTCGTGCTCCCGTACACCTGGAAATTCGATGCTTTGTTCGGGATCAACACAAACAAGTTTGGAACGTGGGCTCGAATTACCGAGCCGGACTCGGCGCGTTTTCTCCCAGCCCCCCGCAAAGATAAACACACAAAAACGCGATAGAGCAGGAACAAAAGACAAAACAATCTGCAACAAGAATAACGAAGAAAAAAGAAGGAAACTGTCGCGTGAAAAATGTGAGACAACGTTGTTTGTGTTTCTTTTGATTTTTCCTCCTCCCGCCGCGACGTGTCCTCCTGCTCGCCTGCTGCCTCCCGAGCGGCTTGATGACGCAAAAGGAAAATCACTTGCTGCGGGGGTCGACTCGTGAAAAGAACTGCAACAATTTCAACACCGAAAATCTCCCCGAAAGGACTAAACTTTTGAGGAAAGATTTTTTCTTTTCGCAAATGTGACAAATATTTTGAGATTATCGAGAAAAAAAAAACAATTGGAATATTACACTGGGTCAATCTGACCCGAAGCGTTTTTTTGACGAATAACTTTGACGGGTTAAAGAAAATAAAGATTTTGAGTGAGATTTAAATTGCGGGAGGACTGATCTGTGAAAACCGAGTGTACCAACGAGAGAGAGGGAGAGAATATCGAGGAGGAGGAGGGTGGATGCTGGTCGAGTAAACTTCGTCGATGATAAATCGTATACGTTCACCCCGAACGATGCGGCCATGTTTCCGCTTCGATATATTTACACACGTATGCATTTAAATGGATACAGGCTGTGCCAAAAGTTGTGCATTTTTTTGCATCGATGAAAAATCTATTGAATTATTGTTTTTTTTTGTTTTGCTGGCAATCGGGAAAGGTATCGGGAGTCTCGAGGACTCGCAAGGACGTCTTCTTGTGAACGAGGCTGTATATACTTGGGAGGATAAACGCATGGGCGATATATATTGGGAAAAGCTCGTGGGAGGCTCGACGATTACGATAATTCGGGATAACGGTGCGCACAAAGAGAGGCGCGCGGAGAGCGAGAGTTTTTCTCGTTGGAGCTGCGATCGTTGCGAGCGTGTAGGAATATACGTTGATGTCTATAAAGTAATTGGAAATGCGAATCGGACTAAGGGAACAATTAATTATCCAGGGCTATCGGTCACTGGAAACGGTCAAGGTGTTTGCCCCTACGGCTCATCTGAGAATTCTATTGATAATCATAAATACTCTGACAGGCAGTGGCGCGTACACAGAGACATTTGCTCGCGGCTATAATCGCAACATTAGTCGATACCAGCGATACAGAAGGCTTGTCCGCATACATATCGCATCTATCTGCTGTTGTGTGTGCCCAACGATCAATCAAATTTAAGGATAATGGTTGAACCTCGGGTCGTTTTAGAGGACAGTGGAGTCTCTCTAGGGTGAAAAATTGACGGGATCATTATGAATAATGTAATAATTATAATGAAAAAATGATTGATTGATCAATGAGATGATAAGATATTTGTAGTTGATATTTGTGGTGATATTATTTGATGGGATTGAGTGCATGCTCGCCGAGACAAGACTCTGCCAATGATATAATTAAACCTGACAAAACTCGAGGATCTCTCGGGGAGGGGACAGAGGCCGATATACAAGTCGAGGCCGAGATGCATGCGGCTATCACCTCTGTGACACATAATTTATGGACCGGGAATAAGTTTGTGTCGTTGAGTTACGAGAACGAATAATGGCGTACGACACAGGGGCGCTGACAGTTAACGCCGCTTTGGCCCCGTTACGCAATTCTTTTTACCCCCAAAGCCTCGCTCGCTCTCTTCTCCCAACACGATCTCGCGGATATCTTGACTTGACCCCTCCTATTATCTCTATATTTATCGAGGACCGCGCGCCAACCAGAGAGATAAAAAATCAAAGAGAGTGATGATTTCGGGCTACATCGCGCAACAACGACTTAATCCCTCGAAATCTCATTAAATCGAAATAGCCGACGAATCGGGACTCAATTGCCAATGGCCTTTTCACAAACTAATGCAGCGGAAATAATGAAGGGAGCGTTCGAGAGCTCGGCTCTTAGACAACTTTGGTTTTCTCTGCTCCGCCCCTTTCTCTGGCTTTGACATAATCCTCAAAGTCTTGGCGTTGGCGTTGCATTTTTTTTTTTTTTTTATTGAAACAAGAAAAAACTCGTAATAAAAAACGTAATAAAAATTGATAGTCGAAAATTTCGACGAAAAAAATGGAACAAAATTTTTCAAAAAGGCATGAAAAAAAGGAAAAAGATATTTCTATGGGCAGGTGGTAACGAAAAGGAATGTAATCGCTTAACCTCGGAGAGGCAGCAGCGGGCAAAGTAAACGAGTGGAAAGCTCGCCAAAGCTGGCCCAGTAAATCTCCGTGCTCCGTAGCAGAGATCTCGTTGTTACTTTCAGAATATATATCTGTGTGTGCTCCTGTTCTCTTTATTTCAAGGCTCAACCAGTTTTCTCTCTCGAGCGGCACTCGTGGCGTGTTACAGCTGTGAGAGTAACGATCCTTTCCTTTTTTTCTTTCGGTGCTGGAGAATTTCAAGGGGATAAATGCGGAAAAATACGTCAGTGAAGAGCTACCGAAGAGAAACGAGAGTGAGAGAGAAAAAAGTGTATGGCGGGCTGGCATGGGGCGGCAGGGAGAGTCTTACTTTTTAGGTCAATCGTTGCCGCCTGCTAAACGAGGCATCGAGCTACTTGCTTCGTCTTTTTTCTTGTAATTCTTCAGCTCGGCGTTGGGCCAAGAAAAAAAAGTTTACAATAAATTCGCTTTTTGATCGGGGCCTGTGATGGGAGCATCTCCGGTCTCGGGTACTCGAAAAATCAAGCATCGAGCGTTATTAGGCCGTAGTGAAGAGAAAGTGACGAGGACGAATTGCGCTTATATACAAGATCCTCCGGTGCCTGATCCGAACCTCCGTACGATATTAGTCTGCCCCCCCCCTATCCCCCTCCGAGCTTTCGGATTCGATGGAAAAGTCGGACGGAATTAACGAACAAAAGTGCGCGGCGGTTCTTCAATCTCCCCTTTTTTTAGCTCAGGATGATACAGGAGAGGCTTGTCACGCATCACGAACCCGGAGAAGCCTCGTTACTCGTCGTCGCAGGCTCATCACACTAATTTGTTATTGGCACGAGCGATTTGCCGGGAATTCGATATCGAACGGGCCAGAACAAAATCTCCGAGTACGAAAAATGATTGGGAGATGGAAAAATCGGAAATTTTCAATAAAAAAAAAAAAATCAAAGAAAAACCCCAACATCCGGTGAATTTTTCAACTATTAATGTTTGGAATGGACCAAGGAGGAAAAAGAAAGAATAAATGTTAAGGAGCGTAAGGTCAAATAAGAAGATTGAGAAACGTGGTTCGGATTCTTCTCCCGCAGGACATGCCAACCAGCACAACTCGACCCGTTATACACGCCGCGAGTTCAGGAACGTCGATACTGAGTTATTTCGTACATCTCGACACGCTCATCCCTCTTTCGCTTTTCCTTCCTATTTTTCTCTTTCTCCTCGCCGTTCCATTCTTTTCCTCGTACTCGACTCTCTCGGCCCCGTCACACGAGCCAAACTCGCTCACCAAATGAATATTAGTCGCGCCCTCGATACCGAATTAATAACAATCGTCCGCAAAGACTCGTCTATTTTTTCTTCCGCTTCTTGCCTTTCCCATACCTGCGCTTTCACACTTTCCTCCTCCGTTAACCTGCTCGTTCCACGCACTCGACTCGCATCGACCATCTCTCCTGTCCGGAGAAACATTTTTTTTGACTCTTATTCAAGCCTCCCCCTGGACACACATGGGTCTGGCATGCCCTACGGCTTTGAATCAGGCTTTGGCTCGTTTAAAAAATGTGGAAAATTTTTAACCATTTTACAAAATGATGAAAAAATGAAAAGACCCGCGGTTCGAGATCGATTATTAACGCGGTAATGAATGAAATGATTGAAAAGTAGAATTTTGTTGGTGGTGCATGGGTATTATCGGATCGAAGCTCCGGTCGTAAAACTTTTACGTGGCCCTTATCAAGTAACACGCTGCAATTTCCGGCTGTATGTCCTCGTCAACAAGTTTCTCTCTCTAATTTTTCATATTTTATCTCTCTCGGTTTGTCGCCCAAGAGGATCGTTACCAGGCTCCAGGCCCCATCCTCCTCTCTCCACCAACTCGACGCGAGAAGACTTTACTTTCCCGTTATAGTATGCATCACCCTCTTGCATCGTTATTGTTGTTCTTCTTCTTCTTCTTCTTGTTTTACCGCCGTTCGATTATTAAAGTTTGTATAGCCCTCTACGAAAGCCACGAGCCGCCTATGGAAAGCCTCGAGCCTCGTATATACGCGATGGGATCCTTCCAATATCGCATACCTATAGGAATTTTCCTACTACGCCACTTTGAAAAATCATTTTTTTTTTTTTTTTTTTTTTTTCATTTCAAAATAAACCATTTATTTACTTATTTATTTATTTTCGATTGCGTTAAAGTGAAAGAAAGAAAAAAAATTAGTTCTCGTTGCGGGGATGGGATCGCGGAACATTGCGAATGGTTGGAGGTGGCGGGAGAAAAGATTGTAAAATGGCGGGAGTAAAGAAGGTGCGAGTGAAGGGGAAATGGAGAGAGGAAATCGATGAGTTGTGTGTACGACGAGGGGATAAAGGCGCGCGGCGAGCGAGGGACGAAAAAATGCGGAGAAAACGATAAAAATGAGTATGAAGATGGAATAAGATGAAAATTCTGGTGGTAGCGACGCGAGAATCTCCTGTAAGCATGTGCATCCTCATCCAATCCCTTGTGCTCCATTTTCATTCCTACTCCATTTTTCTCTTGAGAGAATTTCGTGAAATAAAACAATAATTTTTTTTAAAAAAATTTATATAAAATATTTGATGATTCGATCGACGCAGATCGGAATATCGGGGCTGTATATCGAGTAGCCACGAGATCCTCGATTATTTTCTCGATATGATAAATCAAAAGGTTTTTCATGAATTTATTTTGGGCGATAAAAATAAAATTAAGGTCGCGCAGTCCGGAGCTAGAAATTCGGGAAAATGGCAAATGCCGTTAATTCGATTAATTAACACGAACATTATGAAGGCTCGCTACGATACCAGCACCAGAGCAATTACATTAAATTTCTCATAATACCTTTTCTCCTCCTCTCTCGTGCTCCGCTCACCGCTAATGCATCACAAGAAGCACCAGCGAATTGGCCATTTTATCCGAATACACTTTGGCTCCCATCCAAACCTTTCCCTTTTCTCACTAAACGCCCCCCCCCCCCAACCAAACTTTTCACTCAACATTGCTACACAATGTATTTCATCAATTTATTATCATCTCGTATAAATACTCGCCAGACGCCAACGTAATTGCATCCCTATGACGAAGCCTGATGGATTTTGCTCGAAGAAAATTAAAAACGGTAAATTTTGAAAATTTTCAAACAAAAAAAAAAGCCAATACACGGTTGGGTGACCGCTAAACCATGCAGACCTCAAGGTTATTGGGTAATGAGGCTGAAAGATGGAAAAAAGAAGGAACAAAGAAATTTTTGCTATTCGGTCTCGAAGAAGGAAAGTTGGGGGTGTAATTAATGGAGAAAAATAAGGGAGAGTAACGCGAGAGTACTCGCATTTGGTAAGGTTAATTATAGTTGGGTTATTAAACCCTCAGAGGCAAAATGTAGAATAGCGTTTGATAAACATGAAGAGCGTTTCCACGAATTGGATAAAAGCATCGCATACATTTGAGACGACGATATATATCGATATATAGAATATTGGTTGGAAAGGAGGAAAACGTGTTAGCACTGTGACAAGCTCGGGCCAGCCCCCGGGATCCCTTTCCTTCGGACCGGAAACAGCCTAGCACGCGGAGCGTTACACCAACTCTCGCTATGGCAAAGCCGAATTAGTTTCACGTGCGTGGGTGTGTGTCGATTACAGAAATTGCTCCCCCCCCGTCGTTCTCATAATGTCAAATTATTGGAAATTGGTATTAAACATAAATGTACATAATATTTATACGTATGTCGATAAAATTCGTACATAAACGTTAAGGTATATGTGCATGGCTATTGATTAGAAAATCGAATATGCTATGTGGAAATGTGGTTATCAGTTAGAAATTTAGTCAATTGCCTGGAACTGTGCGCGACTTCCCCAACAACGCGTACCACCATCCTCGTCGTGTTACATATTAATTTTTGCCAAACGATTTTTTCCTCCATTCGCTTCAATATCAATGTCTCTTGTTTATTTTACTAATATAATGCCATCGGCCATTTTGGTTCTCGTCAATCGGGTAGGAATATTGAAAATTTCAGGGAAACGACCATTTTTCATCATTTTTCTTTCATTAGGATTTTTGAAAAAAGCGATTACTACGAGTTTCTGAATTTTTTATTATATTAAATTTATAATAAGATTTAATAGGGAAAAAGGCTGTGAAAAAAAAATGAACTCGAAAGGCCGAACCAACCAAAGTATATCCCATGGACTTTTTTTTGTTCGGCCGTGGGTATAATGTATGGAGGTGGATAGTGTAGAGAGGAGTTTGGTTATAAATGCTAGTCCGTGTTGTGCGGCTGTGATGGCGGTCGTCGAGATTCACACTGGCAATTATATTCGGGTGGTCGCTCGACCAAACTCTAGAGGAAACGATAACTGACCCGAATTCACAAACAGCCAGCGCGAGAGCAAAGCCCGAGAGAGACCGTTTGCGTTTGCATTTACGCGTCCCATCCCCTCGCTCTCGCTCACTTTAAATATCCCATTCGATGTGTGCAATCCTTTCGCGCGATGACAAATATCGCGTATATGCACCAACGGTGACGCCGCTGTTGCATCCGAGAGTCGCTATCCTCTCTCGTTTGTGTGCATGTACGAATCTCGAATCGCACAGGCTGGACTGCGGCGTGCAATCGCGTTTTCGTGCCAGGATCGCTAGCAGCCTCTTTCGGAGGAAACGAGCAACCGGAGAACGAACCATTGTTTTACAAAATATCTCCAAACTGTCACATTCAAACTCCCGATCAATTTTATGCTCTTTCCGATCGAACGGCCTCGCTCCGAACTTCAACGATGCTCAATTCTCGTTTTTTCCCACTTTTTTACGTTTCCGAGGTTTTCTTCATCAAATTGCAATCTATCTTCGTCGTCGAAAAACGAAGAAAATGATGTACGGTAAGGCCAAATTAGTGCGGAAGAAAGTCGTTTTATGCCGCCCCAAATAATCACGACGTCTTACACCATTGACGTTTGAGGTTATGTTTCGTAATAACTCATTATATGACTCGAACGGTTAGAGATTAACATATTTCGAAAAGACCCAAGTCTCGTTGAGAAAATTAAAAGTCAAGGTCAAATTTTTGACGAGCGTCGAGGTTGACTCGATTATCATCCCGTAGTTTCGTGATCGTCGATTTATGCATTCAAAATCCGTGGCTCGCGATCGTACCACGCTTTCCGGACACACTTTGAATTCACGAAATTCGCCAATTTCCGTGTACACATCGCGTTTCGTGTGCCCAGGGGAATATTCCATCGGGAAGTGTGTCTATATATATATATATATATATATTGTCGTATTGTCGACGAAAAGCCGCGACACTCCAACACTCCACTCTGGCGGCCATTTTGAGAATCTACTTTTTTTTTCTTCGCTTTTCTATCGTGACGGTCGTCAATCGATCGGGCTGTCATCGAAAAGTTGATGTTTTATCTCTATAAATGCATGCATAAAAAACGACAGCGTAATCGCCGGACCCGATCGCGGTCGGCACAAAAAATGGTCAAATTCGCGAAACTCCCCGGCCACTCGTCATAACGGAGTACGAACGTACGATATTTATACGCTGCGCGGCGTAGCAAAAAAATGAAATTCCTACGAAATTCTTTTGTTTATTATTATTATTACGCTCATAAAATAATTCTCGAAAATGCGAATCGTTTCTCGAAATTTGGGTGTTTTGTGGGTAAACAAGCCGAACGTCGTGGCTATCGATGTTTTTCTTTTATTTCACGATAATTGCCTCGAAATTCGGCATCAAAGTCAGTTCGTATCTTCTCGCACTCGATTTGCCATTCTATGTGATCGTTTTATTTACGTTTCCGTACAAATTGGAATATTTATGGTGACTCGATAGCCAGTGAAATGCAGTTCGTCTCTTGCCCCGTCTTGTCCTTCCAGCCGCGCGTTTCTCTTTCATTTCGCGATTGACGCCGGCTAGTTTGGAAAAATATTTAGATTATTACCGGGCGTGTGGGTGCTGCACGACATGACGTCGAGGCAAAAATGACGATTCGAGCAGGGAAAGAGAGGCGAAGAAACTCGCGGAGAAGCGGAGCATAAGACGAAAGAGACGCGAGAAAATCGCGGCTAGAGTCACGCCTCCAGTTTACATTCGACGCCTCGCCACATCACGTGTGTCCACACACGCCGGAATGAGAAAGCACCCGCGCCCGCGCGCCGCTCCCTCTCGATACCTTTTCTGCATCACCATGCGCCTATGGCTTCGGTCGAAATAGGAAACACGCGTTGAATTTACATTTATACACACACCACCCGATCTATAGACAACCCACTGTTTATCATCGTGTTCCCAACGATAAACTCCAACTTAACGTACGCCTTGTTGGATTTTCAGTGCCAAATATGTGTGACAAATTCACAGAGTACTCATCCCCGTTCCTCGAGATCGCGGCCCACTTTCAATAAATTGATAAAAATTATTTACCATTCGACTTGTTTGTTTCCTTGATTCTGTCCTGATATAAACTCGCGCAATCATCGATATGATCGCTAATTGGAAAATAAACAAATTCAGACTCTCGCGAGTCGTGTCCGCGATGTACGAAATAACCGTGAAAAATGTCAATTTTCAAAACGTCCAACGATGGATTTTGTGACTCTATACATCGTCTGATTACCAAAAAATTGGCATATTATTATCGAAAAAACTTTTAGAATCGGTTTTTTTTTCCGAAGCGTGCGAGTATTAGTTCGGGACAAACGTTCAAGGTCAAAGTCGAGGTCATCCATTGTTTTGATACTTTTATGGAACACTCGTTCGACAATGGAACGGAAATATGACGGTTGACAAGACGTACCACATGAAATTTGTGTTACTTTTCATTTTGGCCTGCTCCCTCGCGATTTGTTTACTCGTGGATTCGACGAATACGAGCGTAAGAACGGGGTTGAGCGGGAGGGAGCGAGTCTGTTTCTGTTGGCCCGCGCAATTGTCAACGCGCAATAACGCCGCAATGTTGAGAAGAATTAATCGTAACGTAAACAGACTTACTCGATCGAATCATTTTCGCCGTATTCGCTGCTATATCCCACTGCAAACTTCACAAAACGAGAAAACATCAACGGAGAATTAACGGGGAAAAACGAAAAGAAAACAAAAAACACACGTCTTTATCGCGCACGAGACGTGAACCACCGCGCACAGCATCCAGCACATTCGACCATAGAGCTGACGCACAGCCACTCTACCGCCCGGATCGAAACGACTACGCGTTCCGGAAGTAGCCCCTCGCGTCTTTATGTTTAAACAAACAACCGGACGTGCAATTATCCAAATTTTCGATCGTGACATTGAAATTTTGTACAATCGTTAATCAAATCTCCATACGATTTTCTTTTCATCTTTCACTTTCCATTTCGATTAATTGACCTGGAAAATAACTTTTGGATAATGTTCAGAAATCGTCCCCTGCCCCCCAGGCAATTTGTTGACTTCCTAAAAAAAATCCCGCCTTTTTTTCATTTTTTTTTACAATTCGTGTAAATTTCGACAGGTCGCATAAAATTTCACAAACACAAACTTTTATCAACATTGATCATTTTTTATTTTGTAATACAAAATAATAATTTTCAGAATTTTGTAATAAAATATTCACGCACTGTCATGGTTACTAAGAATTTGACGGTTGATTTTTTATTTCGCAACAATGTATCACCATATTTCGAGGGCAACCACGTGTCGGGGTCACGTGGTTTCACCTCACCATCGAAAGTTTTTTCTGAGGAAAAAGTAACAAAGAGTGTACGAAAAGGGAAAAAATTGTACGTGGTTCGTGGTCAAGCGTCATCGCGCACGGCGCCGTTGAACGAGAAAATATTTAGGAAATGATAACGAGGAGAAATCGTTCGTGAGGTCAGAAAAGCAGAAACACGAATACGAGACAGTGCCATAACAGGGTGAAATGTTGGGGTTAAAGTATTTGAAAAAGGGCGCCATTGAATATGAACCGGACGGTCGTTTGACTCGGGAGTAGCGAACGGTCCAGCCAGAGAGCAGCGCCGCGAGCGGACGTGTCGTTATTCGTAATTACAATATGGCGGAGGTCAGGAAACGTAAACAGAGCGAAGATTACGAGGGCTCGTATGTCGGTGAGTTAAATAAAAGCTGGTTAATGATAAAAACTGGGATAATCGAAAAGTACAATTAAGAGGAAGAAAACAGTGCTTCGGAGGTGGTGAAAAAGTAAATAAGTGAACGAGGCCCGAAATAAGAAAGAAATACATGGAGAAAGACAGCCACGGAGCATCTCGAGTGCTCAAATCATTTTACCAGCTGTAATCGGCCGTGAAGCGAGATCCTTTGGCGTTTTTTTTGTTTTTTTTTTTCTTCTGCTAACCACTTCGCTTTTTCGTTACTTTATTTTTCGTTTCTCCCTCCCACACGAATCTTTCGCGCACGTAGCAAGTTCAACAAAGTACGAAAATCCATCTCGCCGTGATCGGTCGGACGTTTTTTAAAAGAAATTGCCTGAATTTGTGCTTTTCCGCTCGCGAATCCTTTTTATTTCTCTATTATTTCGAAACTGGGAATAAATATTGCCAAATTAAAATGGCTGGATGGACCGCCGATATCCCGATCGACGATTTTTCAACCACAATTAACCCCCATGGTCAGTAATTTATTTTCCATTATTCATACACATCATTATGGCTGCTTTGATTTTTCGCAATTATCTTCAATTACCAAAACTACGATGTTTCTTCGAGCCACACAAAAAGTGTCGACTAACGTCGCAATTGAGGTTAGACCTCGATTCCTCCTTTCTCTCCCAATCTCCTTCATTTTTCCTATAACATACGTCTTTTCGGCATTTCTTTTGCAATCATACAAGTTTACATTGTTCAATATTCCTTTCTGCGTTCGTGTCCTCGACGAGGAAAAATTGAAAAAAACATTCTGTCAGAAACTGGTCGGACGGTGACGTAGTCGACGCATGAAACTCGATTGTGCTGCCACTCCTCGACACGTGACCAAATCCCACACCTACGCCTCCAACATTCGATTTCAAACGTATTTTTTTTTTACATTTCACCAACTCACAATATTGCTAAATTCGATTTTTCATATTTCCCGATCGATCATCAAAGTTTTTCGTATCTATTTATGGAAAATGCGGGGGGGGGCACGAAATTTCAGTTTTTTCAATTTTGAAATAATCGACGATCGTTTTCGCTGACTGAATTTTTAGTCTTTAACATTTTTATTGACGACGAAAAAGTTTCTTATTACGATAATCTCTTCTCTCCGAGAATAAAAACGATCGAAAATTCTTCTCATGACCATCGTCGTCGTTCGCGCAGTCTTGACCTTGAAGTTTTACTCAGCCACGTATTATACTATCTTTATGCTGACAAGAGGAGAACACGCACTTGTTGTTTTCTCCATGATTTTCGACGGTAGTTTCGGAATTTATTGGAATTATAAGCCACATTTTTTTTCGTACTTGATCGATGACAATGGAAAATACGAAACAAGAAAATTCGATCGCGTTGAACTCTGAGCTATGCTAATTCGATGCCCAACGTGTTTCGCGAACCGAGCGTCACATTCATTTTGTTTTTTTTTTGTTCCCGTCAATTGCGAAAATTACTCATCGATGACGATTAATTCCACCGATTGCCAGTCAATTATTATCAAAAGTGAAATTTTTTTGAATTTTTATCCCAACAAATGGTAAATTTTTACTTTTTCCACAATTTTTCGATCTTTTAGTACCGCCTGTACGCGTCGATGGCTCAAACGTCAAATCAGCAAACTAATTAAACCAGAATTATTCAGTCTAACGAATCGGCGACCAATCAATCGCGAAGCTTTAATCAGGCCGTCGAGTCGGTTGGATAAAATTACAAGTCGACGAAATCGCCAGGAGAATTGCAATTTATACTATCAAACGATATAAATTTACACTTTTTTGTTTTACCATCGAATTCGTGATTGACGATGCTACAAATTTTATTGTCAATTAAATCGTCATCGAATATCGCTTTTTCCAATCTCGAATATTCTTCGGTTAAAAATTTTAATCAAATCGCCCAATGCGATAATTACGATTGCCGAATAAATTTTAATTAGTTCGATTCATCAAATTTTTCAGCTCTTGAGATTCGATGAAAATTTCATTAATTTTGAGAAAATATTTCGGAATTTCGTAAATTTGGTTTTTTCGATCGTCAGCCACGAACTTGATCTCGTTCGCACTTTGGCCAAATACTGAACTCGAATATTCGTGGCTCGCGGACATATAATTTGGCAGAGTGAAAAGGATAAGTAAGAAATTGAAGGAAAACTGTAATTTCATGGAAATTTGCCAATTTTCGGGGAAATTCGTGATTCGCGGGGAGGGGGTTTATTTGGATTTCGCCAGAGGCCAAAGCTCGTCCTCGTCGACTCGGACGTCGCGGCCAAGCTCAACGACGACGCGCCGCACACGCACGAGGAAAAAAAACACCAACTTTTCTACCTTCGACAAAGTCTTTTCTATCGCGCTCGCCGCTTTAGTATCCGTTCTCTAGCCAAAACGTCTTCGCGTGTTTTTCCCGCTCGCGTAATCCTTTCTCGAGCGTCCGTATTTTTTATTATTTTTTCACGAAAAAAAATTATTCTCGCGTTTTTTTCCCGCCAATTCCATTGAGTTTTGTTCGATTCTTTAATTTTTATCGCGAATGTGACTTTTTTCGGGATTTGTCGATGTGAAGAGAAAAAAAATCATTTCCACTCGTTTTTTTTTCGAGTTCCCGATCGTATTTTCCGAATGTGGAGATTGTAAAAAGATCGAAAAATGACGGAAAGACGAAAAACACCGAGGCGGAAACAGATCGAGCAAGAAATGCCTCGGGAAAGTGTTTTAGTCGAGAGACTACGAGAACGAAGAAATAGACAACCTTTGCCCGATGGATTTGGAATGACGGCGGCTGGTGTGTTTCGTAACCTCTATACATATGTTTACATGGACACGCATACGCACACACGACATATTGTTGTTGACCAAGTGTTTTGATTCTTCTTGAACTTTCGGCGATAGCGAATGAAAATGAAAAACAAAGCGATATCATGTTTCTCGAATAAAAACAAGGCAGCGCTCGACGACCAACGTTGAGGTTATGTTCGACCCTGAAATTCCACGAATCCGGTGCTTTTTCCACAAACTGCTTCCGGCCGATTCGGAGAATGAAAAAAAAACATAACGAATTCGGCAACTTCTCGAATTTATTTCCACACCATTTGCTGCACAAAACAAAATCAAATCAACCGCTCGTAGATTTTTCGAACGAGCATTTTTTTTCTCACAAAGATTGGCTCTCGCGATTGAAATAACTTTCGGGCTCGTTTAAAAATACATTCGAAATTAATGAAGCTGTTATTTTAGTCTCATTTTTTCTCTCGTACTCGACTGTCCTTTTTCTAGATGGTGACTACGATGTATTTTAATTTCCAGTCACAAAGCCCCCAATGACGTCCCTAGACGAGAACGTAAATCGTGTTTCGCCACGACAAAATCGGACGTTCAAAAATGTCGGTGAGTCTCCTCCCTTGAAATATTTATCTTGTGTAAATTCCTGTCCATCTCTTTTATTTCTTTCGTATGTTTCGTTGAGCATTTTGTGGCGTCTGCTTGCTTCCCGTAGTTTCGAGGGACGTATAAATACGAAACCATGCCTCGCCATTTTTTTTAAACACTTTCACCCAAAATTTGTAGAAAAATTGCATTTTTTTTTCTCCTCGTCTGTAAAAATCGCTCTCTCTCCCTCAAACCGGCTCCGACCTTTTCCGCAATGTATGCAACACTCTTGGCAACATTCCACGTGATCGCGATTACCCTCGATCCTCGAAAATATCATCCAATACATTACGAAATAGAAGTCTTAACGAACGCGACTGACCAAGCCATTTTCGTCCCACTATTAACGTCACAAATTGGCAAAATACATCAGCCTCGAACTTTCCTCACGACTTGATCATTTTCAACGTAAATTACGTGCGATCTTAATAAAAATTACCGCACAAAAAAATTAAATTCCGATTTAAGAAAAAAAACCCGAAAATCGATAAAAATATAAATTTTGAAAAACATTTTCGCACGTGCATCGTGGGGATTCGGGGAAAACGCTAAATTACCATTTTTAACGTAAATTACATACGATCTTGAGTTACCGGTGCATCGAGGAACAAAAAAAACTTAATCCCGATAAAAATTGATGAAAATTTGGGGAAAAAATTCATAAAAATTGAAATTTGGAGAAGAAATATTTTGAAAAACATTTCCACGTGAATGATGGAGATTTGGGGAGATGGCGAATAAAAATATGAAAAAAAATGTAGACGGAGAGTTTAATTTGGCAAATGATTGGCCGTCCGTCGGTCCGGGAGATATACGTAATCGGTAAAAGCATATTCCTGCTTGATACACACGTAAAATAGAAGCGCGGAAATGCGCCCAAGATAGAGAGAGATGGAAAAGCCGGACGTTCATTTGAACGTGAGATTTAGATTGGATAGGCGAGATGAGCGAAAAGGGAAGAGCACTATAGTCGTCCCGTTCGCAATATTCCGAGCTCTGGTGCAAAGCTTTATTACCTGACTGCTGCCGCCGCCGCCGCCGCCCCATAATTGGCCATCCTCTCATCCTCCTACTCCGTCTTTCGTTAAACGAGCAACATCGGACTCACGCGTATTTAGTCCACCTACTAGACTACAAATTCCCCCCCCCCCCCCCCCCCCCCCCCCCCCCCCCCCACCCCCTCCCCAGCGAGCGAGGTGGAAAAAGATCAAACAAGTCGAAGCTTCCTGCATTTTTCTTCACCGGATATTCCCCTTCGAGTTTACCCCCAATTATTCATATTTTATTAAATTTTTTCGTAAAAAGCGCGATCATTGATATCCGAAAAAAAAAGTAATAATTTTTTTGATATAATTAATTAATCAATTATTATTGTTTATTCATTGGATCGTAAAATTTGTCTCCTTGTTTTTTGCTCGATCGCGTCTTTTTTCTATTTTTTCCGCGCTTGCTTCACTTTGCGACGATGCATTCGATCACAGCCTCGTCATCCTACGCAATTACCGATCGGAATCGACAAACGTACGCCGTCATGACGGTCAAGGTCTCCGAGCACGCTCGCAACGCTTTATCTCTCTTCCTCCCGTCATTTATTCACGTCATTTCATGAAAAAATTGAACGCATTTTTTTTTTTACTGAGCATTCCGCGCGGCTGGATTTTTCGATTTTTTTAGCAAAAATTGAATTTTCGTCTGTTTGCGTTTTTGAATGCAGAGAGTCTCGGACAACGCGAGAGAATAGAAACGTTCTCGATGGAGGAGCAGGCGGTCGGGAAAAAGAAGAGCGAAATAGCCGGTTACCCGGTCCAAGTCGTCCTCGCCCATCCCGACCACAGTTTCGAGCTCGACGAGGAAGCCCTCGCCGAAATCCTCCTCCAGGATGACATCAAGGACCGCAGCGTTGCCGTCGTTTCCGTCGCCGGTGCATTTAGAAAAGGAAAAAGTTTTCTGCTCGACTTTTTCCTTCGCTACATGAACAGCAAAGTGAGTTTATCGCGTTTAGTTTAATTTGAAGAAAAAAATAATTTCGGGTTTCATCGATCTTACGGGGATTCTTGGTTTTTCCCAGTACGTGGAAAAACGCGACGACGACGACTGGCTAGGGACCGAGCAAGAGCCATTGAGCGGGTTCTCATGGCGCGGTGGCTCGGAACGCGACACAACCGGAATTCTCATGTGGTCAAAAGTATTTCCTGGCACTTTGTTGAACGGAGAAAAAGTAGCGATAATATTGATGGACACGCAAGGCGCGTTCGACAGTCAATCGACGGTGCGTGACTGCGCAACAGTATTCGCCTTGAGCACCATGTTGTCCTCCGTACAAATTTACAATTTGTCGCAAAACATTCAAGAAGATGATTTGCAACATTTACAATTATTCACGGAGTACGGACGTTTGGCGCTGGAGAAATCGGGAAGCACGCCCTTTCAGAGACTCCAGTTTCTCGTGCGAGACTGGAGTTATCCGTACGAGGCGGATTACGGCTCGAACGGAGGCCGAAAAATCTTGCAACGTCGTCTCGAGGTCTCGGACAAACAGCACCCGGAGCTCCAAAGTTTGCGCAAGCATATCAAATCCTGTTTCTCCGAAATATCGTGTTTCCTCATGCCACATCCGGGACTGAAAATCGCCACGAACCCCAAATTCGACGGGAGACTCTCCGAGATCGAGGACGAGTTCAAACAACAATTAAAAACACTTATTCCTACTTTATTGGCGCCGGACAATCTTGTGACGAAAAAAATTAACGGCCAAGTCGTCAAGGCTAGAGAATTGCTCGAATATTTCAAAAGTTATATCAGAATATACAAAGGCGATGAACTGCCGGAGCCCAAAAGCATGCTTGTCGTGAGTTTTCAACGTTTTTTCATTCATTTTTTGTCCCGAATCTCCGATTAAACTGGAAAACCAAATTCACAGGCTACGGCGGAAGCGAACAATTTGTCGGCGGTGGCGGAAGCGAAAGATCTTTATCACCAAATGATGGAATGCGTTTGCGGCGGTGCGAAACCTTATCTGGCGACAGCGCAACTCGAGTCCGAACATCAAAGATGCGTCGACAAAGCTCTTCATCAATTCTCTAACAAACGGAAAATGGGCGGCGACGAATTCAGTCAAACGTACATGGAAAAATTGATCAAGGTGCGTCTCCCCCTTACTTTTTTTTTTTTTTCTATAAAATACTTGGCGATGAAAAGCCGCGACTGGCTGTGAAAGATTTTCTCAATCACGACAAAAATTAACCAAGTTACGGCCGTTCACATGTTCAAGGTCATAAAAACAAAAAAAAAAAAAAAACAACAATAATTTGACGGAAAACGTTCCTCACATGGTATTTGTACATTTTGCAGGACATAGAAGAAACTTTTTTGCAATTCAAAGCGCACAACGAGAGCAAGAACTTGTTCAAGGCCGCGCGAACTCCAGCGGTGTTTTTCGCAATGGCGTTCACGATGTACGTTTGTTCGGGAGTCTTTGGCCTAATCGGACTGTACAAGCTCGCCAACACGTGCAATTTCATCATGGGAATTGGATTGATTACCCTCGTTCTGTGGGCGTACATAAGGTTTGTGAATAAGCGATATCATTTTGTTGATAAACAATTGAATTTTTGTGCCCCTATGATAAATCATGAAAAAAAAAAAAAAAAAAAAAAAAATGTTTTTTTCCTCGTTTTACAGATACAGCGGGCAATACAGAGAAATTGGGTCCAAGATTGACGAGCTGGCGAACACGATTTGGCAACACGTGAGTAGAAATAAACAAAATTACACTTTTGTGCTTGCTTTCCAAAGATTTTATCAAGTCGTGAGGTTCTCGATCGAATTTTTCAATTCGACCCAGTCCCTCATCGAGTTCTCCAACTATTTGCCAATTTTTTTCTCCCTCCACTCTCTCGGTCGTCGGACCAGAAAAGATTTTGAAAAATTTAGGCTCTTTAGTCCCTTCAGTTTGTTTTCCTGTACGTCCCACTTTTGGATTTCGAGGTCGCGAGCGAGTTTGGAATTCGCCGCAATTTTTTGAGCCAGAAATTGTGTGTTTTCGAGTTCATTTCAACTTTTTATTGATAAACGACCTTTTGTAAAATGGTAATGTAGCGTGGCCGAGATTTCAAACCCGCTCGGTATGAGCTCGTAAACAAAATCATGTTCATACTCATTCGAAAAATTGATGCACATCTCGGTACGTCATTGGCGCTTGGCCAGAATCCTCCACGTCACTAATTCTTGCCCACTAAATTTCACACGTACCTCCACTCATGATTTTCCAAGTTTGCATCGTCGAAATCCAACGGAACGTCATCCCGCCTTTTTTCTTCATTCATGAAATCAAAAAATCACGGAAACTCGGACTTTCCGGCCCCGGGAATGATTTTCAATCCATGAGTTAACGATCGAACTCTTTTGTTGCTTTCCAACGATGCAAATTTTTCCACGTCACTATTTTTCAATTTTTTTCCATTTTTTTCGTGGACAAATTTTTCTCTCTTTCTCCGTCTCTCTGGAAAGCTAATCAATAATTAATGAATAAATAAATAAATAATTAATTATTGATGAATTTATTAATAATAGAATTGATAAATTAATAAGTAAATTTTTGTTCGTGGACAAGATTTTCTCTCTTTTTTTCTGTTTCTCTGAAAAGCTAATTAATTAATTGACTATTAATTAATGAATAAAACGCAAAATTAGGCTGATCTCTTAACCAATTTGGAGATCCACGAGGTCCTGACTAATATTCAGTATTTTTTCTATTCCAACAGGCCTGGCTATTCGCTCACTTCATACATGAAATAAGATACTTGATCTTATCAATTGTATTCACAATCGGCGCGTTTCGTACCTTGCCCGTCCTTTACGCCCGTTTGCACAAACATGGTTACATATGATCCCACGTTTATCTACCACTTTACCTACTTACCCTTTATCTTACGTTCAGACTCAGTTTTTACAAATGATTCGCTTTCCCCATTGAAAACTAACAAAACCTTCGATAATTAACCGATATTTTGACTCTCGAGAAATTATGGCTGTTGCTTCGAGCTCCGAAATAGACGTTAATCTTCACACGGCTTTTACGAATAAAACCAAAAAGCTTTATTAGCCAGTACATCGAGTATTATCATTAACCGGAGCTTTTTATTATTCCTCCAAATTATTTTTAAGTCTTTTTTATAAAGTTCGATCGAGCAATTGATCAAAAAACATTCCGCCATGAATTTTTATTCGAAATTTCCAAAAAACAAAACAGAAAAACTTTCTTAATGTCTGTGATTTTTCGCTCGCACTTTTATTACTTTGTCTGTTCTCGTCGCAGCAATTTTTCGATTGTTTTGTTGGCAACAAAGTTGTTGAATTTTTGGAACATTTTTGCAAAAGTAATGGCCATAATTCGTCGAGCTGTTGGGGAAACGTGAGAATCTTGGTTGTTCATTACTTCTCTCTGAGCACTTTGAAATGTTTTTTTTTTCCGTCGCTTTTTTTTTTTACTTATTTTTCTTCAATTTTTCGTTTCGTTTTTCTTGTCCCAATAAATGAATTTAAAAAAAACCAAGTGCTCCTGGGAAGCGACGACTAAAAGGTATGATGGTAGAAGCATGATTCAACATTCAACTATCCTGCCCTCCCCTTTAGAGCTCACTACAGCCGATCGCCATTAATTCCTCGTGAAAAATGGCTCAAATATTGAATTAGGCGAAAATATAGTTTTATGAAAAATTTCCCTTTCATTTTAAGTCTTGCCTGATGCTAAAATGTTGAGCTTAAGAATGTCTCACACATGCATTCCTTGGACTGAAATTTTTCGATCATCTCGATGCTCCGCTTTTTCTTTTCACGATTTCATTTTTTTTTTTCCGTTTTCCAAGCATTTTTCATTGTGAAGTGTTTGTTGGCTCAATTTTTTGATCGAAAACAATCTGTGACTGTTGTGTGTTAAACATTCTTGACAAACAATCGATAAATATATGTAAAAACGAATAAACGTTATTAATATTTACACGATTTATTTGTCTCTTTTCCTTTCCATCAGTTTATGAAACCGCTGTATCAGTCATTCGTGGAAAAGTCGATGACAGCTGCGGTCGCACAGGCTGCTGAATTGGCGACAAACTCGACGTTAGCGGCGACGACGACGACGACGTCGGCGAATGGCAAACTAAAATTATCGTAATGTTCTGAAAAATCTTTTTTTTCTTGTTTTTTTTTTGTTTTCCCCCCTCCCCCCCCCCCCCCCCCCCCCCCCTCCCCCCCCTCCCCCCCCCCCCCCCCCTCCTCCCCACCTCTTCCATCGTCGTAATATATTTGTAACGCTCGAACGATGTCTCCCCAAATTTGTACAATTTCGAAGAGCAAAGAAAGCGAATAAGAAAAACCGAAATTTTTGGCGCAGCATGAAACCCAAAATTTCACTAGTTTTCCTTTTTTCTTTCTTGCTTCCTCCCATCGCTCAACCTCGGCTTCGGTATGGTCAACATGAGAATGACTCGTAAAACGTTGTCTCGTCTGTTCGATCGTTGCCCAAAGCGAATAAGAATGAAAAAAAAAAAAAAAATATCGAAAAAAAAAAGCAAAAGTTTTTGGTTTTTTGGAATGAATCGAAAAATTGTGGCGATTTATTGAAAAACTTGCGAATATAAATGTACAGTATTTACCCTGGTTATCAATCAGTCGTAGATTTTTGAAAAATACCAAACCATCGACTAAATCTCACATCAACATCGTAATTATTACTCTCCCAATGATGCATATTAACAAATATTGTTATAGAAATAAAGTCTTGTAGTAAATATTTTATTATTAATTTCTTACATTTAAAAACATTGAGAAATTTCGTTTATTATGAAATATTTCGTCAGCGGACGGTGAGGAAGGGGAGGAGGGGGAATGAGGGTCTCAACTGTAGAATTTGCTCGTAAAAGTTTTTCCTGGGACTTTGAAAAATGAAATTTGTTGTTTGCGAGCAGGATCGTGAGGAAAAACACAAAGCCATATTGTCGTAGTTTACAAAAACGTTTTTCTTGCCAATATTCCTGTCGTTTTAATGTTTTCACATTTTCTTTAGCTCTTATGATTTTTAATCATTCCGGATTGTTGCTAAAACCGGAATTTTTAACATTTTTTTTTTTTTATTCGTCCCGATGTAATTTTTATATTTTTTTTCTCTTTTCCGAGGCTTTCTCGGCCATTAATTGTTAAGTGTTATTACCTGTTCGTTGCAGATTTTTATCAGCGGAGGGGGGAGAATTTTCTTTTTTTTTTAAATATTTCAAATATTTCCTTTTTTCTTTCGACCCGCGGTGCCATTCTCACGGTCTTTAGACTTTCAAAACGTCCCGATACACACGATGTGGATCAGCTGCAGACGCGATTCCGTCGAAATTTTGGTATTTCACGAATTTTCGATGGAATTAAGTTCGCAGTTGGGATCACCGTCGGGGGCGTCCGCGAAAATCGAAAGATCGAAAACCAAGCATGAAAAATATTTGCCAATTATGCGAATTTCAAATTTTACTCGATTTTTTATCCAATTTTTCTTTTTTTTCTTTTGCATTTCCATGGAAAATACGAGCTGAATTAAATAAATTGCTGAATTACGTAAGAACGAAGATTAAGGTAGAAAGTGAAGAGAGAAAAAAGTGTTCGGAGGCTTTTCGAGAATAATATTGTGATGCGGAAACCTAAAAACTTGTTATGTCTTTGGTGCGCGAAATGATTGTCCGGTTAGTGTAAAATCGTCGAAGAATTTTGCGAGCGGAAGATACTTAGGGGATGTTTCCCAAGAAACACACAAACACATATTACACACACACTTTTTACGCTGGATAATAATAAAATGAATAAAACAACAAAAAAAACGAAACTTTTCTAATTCGTAACGCTGTAATAAACGATTTGTGGAATTTCATCGTATAGGAGTAAGAAACGAAAACGAAAAAATCAACGCGCGGTGTGTACATTTTTCAGTTTCATCATCTAGCGATAATATAAATTATTTACTACATATATACATATATATATAGTTTATTCGTTCATCCTCGAGTACATCTGCAGCTCACATTTTTATTTCTATATTATAAATATAAATATATATTATAATCGAGCAGCGAATAACTGTACGGAAAAGAAAATACCAGCCGAATCGCTATAATTGTGGTGTAAGAGGATATAAAAGAAAAAAACAAGGGTAGAAATAAAGACATATTTTTGTATTTATAACACAAATTTATTTATTCCTCTTATTATTGTACATATTTATAGACTTTTCGCCATTTCGTTCTCTCGCAATCGATCGAGGAATTCATTACAGATGATAAACGTGGGATTGCCGAATGGAAAAATCAGCGGAATCCAGCCCGGAAAATTCCAGTCTTATATTTACGTTTAGCTTTGCTCTAATTATATAAAAATTTTCTTATAAATGTGAATATTTATTTATAAACTATCCATTGTATAACAATGTCTCAATATTCGCTCCGGAAATTATTTAATTTGCGAGAAATTGTCATTTTCGTCCTGTGGTCAATTTTTTGTAATAATGCAAAGTTGCAATTCATCTTTTTTTTTCCGGCATCGGTTAACATTCCCTACGGACTTTTCTTCCTCATGCCAGTTGCTTTTTTTCGCGGATTTTTTTTTTCTGAAATTTTGAGCTCGGGCCAGAGACAAACTCGGTGAAAAGTCTTCAGGACAAAATGTGATTATTGCGATTATTTGACAACTGAGAGAAAGACTTCTGGTTCCGGTCCAAAGGCGGAAACTCAGATAGCGTAGAATTGGAGGACCCTCTTCATGCGAACATCCTTTTGATCATTTCGTTGCAATTTATGTTGGCTTTTCTCACGTGCCATTCGTACTGCTGCAATCTTATACCCGCCTGCCTATTGTTCGGCTCGATGCTCAAGAGTTTCTTAAAGTCCGTGACCGCCCGCTCGTAATCTTTCAACATTCCATAAGCGAATCCCCGCCGGAAGAGCGTCGTAACATTCTGATCGTCCCTGAACAATACTTTTGAACACAATTCAATGACGTGATAATAATTGTTTTGTTTGCTCTGACAAGCCGCCATATTGTTGTACAATTTGATGCTCAAACTTTTTATGTTGCTCAACAATTCTTCGTCCAATTCGAGATCCGCTATGGGCTCGAGCGTTATCAAAATTTTGCAGGCTCTGCTGAATCTGTGGAACGCGTCTTTGTAGCGAAAATTCTCACTCTCCGATTCGTTGAACAATTTTACTCCCACCGTTTTGTACTTCATCGCTATTTCGTATTTTTCCGCCGGGGTCCACTCCCAGATCGGCTTGAACTTTTCGTGCTTCGTTAATGTCGCCTCGAACGATATTTTGCGAGTTTTGTGGCCCGATTCAGGATCTTCGAGGAATATCGTCAGCCGCGACCTTTCCTCGTCCTTCATCAATTGTATCGCCATCTCTATGCGTCGGTCCAACTCGCAATCGCCTTCCCCGATCACCAAATTTATTTCTGGCTCTTCGGTCAATATCCTCGTGTTTTGCGCTCGCAGAACTTCCATCAGATCAAACGTCTCCGGACCTTCCAACGTCTCTTCGCATCTGATGCTTTCCACCCTTAGCGTACACGTCGAACCTTCGCTCGGCTTCTGAGATATTCTCGACGTTCCTGGAGTCAGGATCTCCTTCCAGAGGATTCCTTCCAGAACGACCTCTTTTTCTTGCTCCATCGTGAAGCAAGATTTCTCTGGATTACTGCAAAAAATCGTTCTCTTTGATTTTCGAGACTTTGTGTGAATTTTCCATTTTCTAGGGATCGATAAATTCCAATTATTTTGATTCGCAGAGTCACAGTAATTTCGAGTAACAATTGAGAGATTTTATAATTTAAATAGCAAGAATTTACCGGTATTCGTCAGTGGGAAATAAAATACGAAATGTGAGGGATAATTAAGCTGACTATTCGTCGTTTTCAATTTTTATATTCGTTTTCGAATAATTATTTTTATTTCCATTCAGATTTATGAGGATCTCGTGGAACGTCAGATTTCTACGAGTTTGCGAAACAAAGTTGTGTACACTAACCTCAAAAAAGTCACCAAACAATTTTACCGTCCAAACACTTTACTTTTTTTCGCCAAAAATTGTTGACAATTATTGAACTACATCGATGGAGAAATAAATACCACCAGAAAATAATGCACGATAAATACAGCGGTGCAGGCACTTATTAACTTTCCTGAATGAATCTGCGGAGATGCGAAAAGCTCGTGTATAAACTCCAGTGGTTCTCAAGATTTCGAATGATCGAGAATCGTTCATGAACTTTTTGTAGATTCATCGAAAATCGTCTGGGATGGAAGAATGATTTTTCCCACGCATAAAAAATACGATTTTTATCTGCAGTTGTTCTACTGTGGAATAATTTCGATTCTGTTTGAAATAAAGAAAAGTAACCGATCGGTTTTTCGGAAAACCCATACAAATCATTCTCCCGATTTTGCAGACATCAGGTATTACTTCCGCTCCGCTAAAAAGGAAAGCTAAACAACGATAGCGATAAAAAAAAAAAAAGAGCCACCATTGATTTCCCACGCTGTCAAAAAATTCGTTGCTAACACGGGGTTTTTTGTTTACAAACGCAGCAAAAAAAAGAGAAAAGTGTAAAAAAAAAAGGAAGAAAGTCGACGATTTGGTAAGAGACGTGCATTTCCGGTTGAACGAAATAAAAATCTTGGACGTTGTGAGAAGATCGTGTCCCACTATTGGTTATATGGACCCTTATTCAAATTATCATCAATTTAGATTCATTAATAGGATTTCCTCCCCTCAAATATATTTCATCTGGGCGTGCTAAGCCGTTGGATTGCAGCTATAGAGAGAAATATCGTAGTGCGGCTGAGAGTTGACGGTTGCGTGTATCAGTCGCGAGCAAGCGAGAGTTTCGGGCAAGAGAAAAAACAATCGTGCGCGTGAATTTTTAATCCAAGAATATCGCTCCATTTATTTGCACAAAAAATGGACCAAACGAAAGATTTCCAAAAAGTTTTCGAAGAGTTCAGCCCGATGTTGGACTCCTGGTGGCCATACGTCATCGGTTTGATAATGGGAATAGGAGCAGCGATAAGGTCCGTTATTTCTCGCTGATTTTTTTTTTTCCAATCGGCATCCGTAGCCCCACGCAGTTTTGCATGATGCATGAAAATTTGACGATCCCCCTTTTGCTCGATCTCTAGCCTGGCAATTTTTAGATCTTACATGGGAGGAAATAGTTGTCCGAGCGAAGATCGAATTGACGGAAAAATCGTCGTCATTACCGGCGCAACTAGCGGCATCGGAAAAGTCACTGCTCTCGAATTGGCTAAAAGGGGAGGTCACGTGATTCTCGCTGTTCGAAATATCGAAACTGGCGCCAAAGTCGCCGACGAAATTCATGCGATTACGGGGGCTAAAGCCGAAGTGAAAATGCTCGATTTATCGTGTCTCAAAAGCGTTCGCGAATTTGCGGACAAGTTGGGTGAGTTGTCGATTTCTCAAAATCCAATATTCCCTATAAAATTGTCCAATATTTATCTGCAGAAGTCAACGAGATCGATATTTTGGTCAATAATGCCGGAATCGCTTTGCATCCTTATGAAAAAACTGAGGAAAACTTTGAGCTCCATTTCGTCACTAATTATCTCGGTAAATACGATTTTTTCTCTCTTTCGTTAATTTCCGAAAATGCTGACTCTTTAAAAACCGTTCCAGGACATTTCCTGTTGACTCAACTACTGCTCCCCAAGCTGAAAGCTGCTAAGCAAGGCAGAATTATAAACGTTACGGCTCAGGCTTATTCCACGAGTTCCATACACATGGAAGACTTGAATTTGGAAAAGAATTATTCTGCTCGAGAAGCTTTTGGCCAGAGTAAATTGGCTCTGGTCATGATGACCATTTTTCTTTGCAGTTATTTAAAAGGTAAATTAAACAATTATACGCAAAAATAATGTGATGAGCCGGTGAAAAATGGAAAATTTTGATGGGAATCTTTTGAAAAATTGAAAAAAAAACGGAGATTCGAACGTCACGTGCAATTCCGTGAATCCTGGGCTCGTACGGGGCACGCGTCACATGAGAAGTTCTCCTATCGAGCATGGATACTTCATAAAGTTCATTATGTATCCTTGGCTCTGGTTGTGCCTGAAGAATCCTCTCCAAGGCGCTCAGACGAGCATCTATGCGGCCGTATCCAAAGACTTTGACAAAACCTCCGGCGAATATTTCAGGTATTTCTAAACTTGACGAGAAAAAGAGTAAATTTGAATGAAGCAAAAAAAATGGCTGAGAATCGGAACGATTAAAATTTCAGTGATTGCGAAATAAAGAAAACAGCGATAAGTCCGAATGATGAGATTGTCAAACAACTTTACGCCAAATCCATGATGCTCGTCCAACCTTTCGTGAGACCAACGCAACCAGAAGCGCAAAAACTCAACTTGGAACGTCAAACGATCGACGAAGAGGCTTAAGAGACTCGACCATCAGATACTTTACGTTTTTTTTCCTCTCTGTACGCATTCATGACTTGGTCGCGTCGATATCGTGAAATAAATTATTGTTCATCGTTTTTTCAACACAACAAGTTTATTCGGCTAGTTCGAAGAATATTTGGCAGTTTTAATCATCAAGAGGCCGTCAACTTTGTCCACTTTTCGCTGGTCATCCACAGCCAATTTGCCAATTTATCGTTTTTCGCCTCTTCCGAAACTTCCGCTATCGCGAAGTCACTGAATAAGAAGAAAAAATTAAAAAAACAACTCGAGATCATCGCCTCATTTTCGCAGGAGCGAAATTCATTTTTTTTCTCACCTCAAATACGATCCGGACTCGTTTTTCAACTCTGGATCCAGTGCCGCTTTTATTACTGGCTGAGCTCCTTGTTTAGGGAGCTTAACGAAAAACCAAAAAAAAGGCCTGACGAAAATCATCCCCAAGGTCGAATTGAAAAACGACAAGTGACGCGTTATCTCCGTGTCGACTATTCCTGGATGGACCGCGAGAACCGTCACATCTGTTCCTGTAATTTTTTTCAATTATTTCGAGGAATCTCGATTTTTTTCTTTTTTTTTTTACTAACCAGCCAATTTCTTTGCCAATTCCCGTGTAAAAAGGACATTTGCCAATTTGCTTTGACAGTAAGCCTCTCCAGGATCGTAACGTTCGCTGCTATTGAGATCCTTGACGTTTATTTTGCCTCTCAAATGAGCTGTGCTCGAGACATTCACGATCCTGGAAGGCATCGATTTCTTCAGCGTATCGAGCAATAAATTGGTCAGTAAAAAGTGGCCCATGTGATTGACGCCCAGTTGCGTCTCTATTCCATCGGTCGTCACGCTTCTTGGACATCTCATGATTCCGGCATTGTTTATTAATAAATGCAGCTCAGAATGTTCTGCAAAGCGCATTTTTAGTTCAATTTCTGCAGAAATTTGACAATTACCCATTGACCAAGTGTTTTACCTTTTTTAAAAGCATCTACAAAGTTTCGGACACTTTCTTGAGACGCCAAATTGCATTCTCTGCAGTAAACGTACTTGTTCTTTGTTGTCAATACTATTTCTTCACGAGCCTGAAAGAAAATCGCCGAAATTTTGAATAAAATCGTAAGCGATCGCCATGAACGATTGAAATTACGTGAAAATCATTTGTGTGGCTAGGAAAGTTTTGTTGTAAAAATGGAAGGGAAGAACGTGAATATTTCGACAATTTTTTCCTACCGTCTCACATTTGTACATATTGCGGCAAGCCATTATAACTTTTGCATCTCGTTTGGCCAAGTCGAGCGCGACTTCTTTACCGATACCGGTATTTGCGCCGGTAATGATAACAACTTTGTTGGTTAATTTCTCCTTGCCCTCGTACACGCTGCCGGAGAACGAGTCTCTTGCGAAAGAATAATGAAAAATAAACATTCAAGTATTTGCAGATACTTCTGACAGCAAAATTATTTTTAATGCAAGTTTTTCTCAAATTGCTCGTAATAAAGCGAGGTTATGTTCATTTTTGCAGGTAAAAAATGTTATATATGACTTACTTAATCAAAAACGAGGCCCCGAAGATAGTGGCAAGTGCACTGGAAATCCACACTGGCTTTGGTATCGATGCCATGATCATTAACCTCAACTAAAAATGTTTAAACACTAAAAAATCTTTTCAATCTCCCACATTGTTATTTTTCGCATGATAAACCATTGCAATCAGCTGTTCTCCAAAAAAAGTAAATACTTGAGAACCACTGGAACGCGCTGGCGTCGCTGCAATCGATTCAAACAATCGAAATTCAATTTCATCGCCATTTCTTCTCGTTCTTTGTTCTTAGTCCGCCAAAATAAAAACTTCATGAATCTCATTTTATTCATTACCTATACGAAAGGAGAATTGAAACCGAAAAAATGAGAGCGTGTTGCGTTAAGGAGTGCGAAATCTCCAAATATATCGCACTCAAATATTACGCACTCTTCGTGTAAGTTTCATCGTTTTTATCAAGAGTTTTATTCATCAACAGGTTATAATAGAACAAAAACCAAACAACCATCATTTCCATTTTTTATTCTCCAAGCTTTCCGCTGGGCGATAAAATTCTCCTGAAAAAATGGCTCGATCAAATAAATCAGCCGGGATTGAATCTGTCGTGCGACAAAGTATGCAGCATCCACTTTGCGAATGAGGATGTTATTTGGCATTCCAACGGACTGGCGCCGTCCCTGAACCCCTCGGCTGTTCCGACGATATTCCCGGCTCGAAAAACAAACTTTTTGACGACTCAAAATTGCGCTCCAACTTTTTCACTTACAATTCCCATTGACACGGCGTTAAAGTCTTCTAATGAGGAAATCAACGGTAAGTGCAAGTTGCCGTTGATGCTCATTCCTGCTCAGTATCTTTACGGCTGTCCACCGTCCATCCCCTGCGTCATTCCTCAGTTTCTGCCCCAGTTCAATTTTCAAAAGCAACTACAAACACAGATAGTTGCTACGATCAATCCCCAAAATTTGCTTCAACCTCTTCAATTCCCTGGAAACAATCTCCAGACTCCTGCACAATCCATCAAGGTCTTGCCACAGCTCGAAGACATCAATCCGATCGATAAAGATGCTGCAGTAGGCTGCGGAGCGACAGAAACTTCCCCGACGATTGCTCCAGTCCCACAGCCCCAATTTCCACAAATCAATCTCTAGACTCCTGGAGAATCGATCCAAGTCTTGCCACAGCTCGAAGCCGTCAATTCGATCGATAATGATGCTGCGAAAAGCTGCGAAGCGACAGTAACTTTCGTGCCGATTGCTCAAATCCCGCAGCCCAATGATCGCGATTCCTTTGCAAATCCTGAATTTTCTGAGACTTCGAATTCTGCAGAATCGATGCATATGGATTTGCGATGGCGTTCCGATGATAGAGCAACGAGTTCGGCCTCGACGGAGCTGGCGGATAATGAAAATTTACAGTATCGAGTCGCCGTGAATTCACCAAAACCGGAAAAGCCGAAAAATTGCGAAAATCTTGCCGAGAAACCGAGAAAAATTCTTTCCGAAGCAAAGCTGCCACCGACACCGAATTACTTTGAGCAAGAAATCGACGTGAATCGCGTACTCAGGCCGGATTTTCTCATAATTCCAAAAAGAAAATGTCTCGCAGATTCTCGCAATGTTTTGGAACAGACGAAGATACCAATTTTGAGGATATCGATAAATAAACTCTGGAACGAGTCGGGATGTCCTAGTGAAGAACCAAATTACCCTGGGAAATCAGTCACCATTAAAAATCACGTTACCCACAAATCCGTCATTTTTAGACTCGATCCGAGTACCGGAGACATGATTGAAGAAAAACGCGATGTCGTTCGATCGACAATGAAAAATCGGTCGAGAAACAGAAGAAAAAGACAAAAGGTTCATACGTGAGGCTCAACGGGCAAACACGAAGCATCCCATCTGTGCAGGAAAAATGCTTGTCTTATTTTTTTTTTTTAATATTGAACCAAGAGAAAACTCCTTCAACTCTTTTCCTATTTCTATTCGCGATTTTTCCTCATTTCATTCGTTCAACAATTTGCGATCGGACTTTTGCCTTCATTATTATTCATGGCCGATCGTGTGCTACTCAAGAATGTCTTTTGCAAAGATGCGTTGCCGGAGAAGCGTTTTTATTCGTTTGATACGCATTTTGAATTTCGTTCGCTACCGAAAAAATTGATTAAATCCTTGAGGAATGGGAATGTTTTTTATTTAGTTCAATTTTCTTATCAATTTTTGCAGAAGCGTCTGGGGATGGTACGCAAAACGGCGTCAGCGATACACAAGAGAGCAAAGGGAGTCCAGCGGATTGGAACGGAAACCGAGAAACTTGCGCCGCAGCTATAAACGCGAGCTGCTCGAAAAAAAAGCAACTCGTGGGTAAGATCAACGCCGGAAATTGTCCAGAGCGTTGAAAATTGCAAAAAGTTATTACGCCAGAGAAAAAAATTGATAATGCGATGAGGAGTGTCGATCGAACAAAGTCTCGCTGACTATGCGATTGGATTTTGGAACAAACGTGAACTCGATGAGACTGAGATTTTCGATAAAATCGACAATTGTCCGAGTTTCTTCCGATTACGCTATTTTCATTTTTGTTTTTGTTGATTATTCTTAAAAGAAAACAACGCGAAAGCTACACAAGAACGCGAGATCGTTTTTTTTTTGTTTTACTTAGAGAAAAAAGTACAAATGCTTTATTTCGCTTTTTTATTGTTTGCTACCGAGTTTTTTGTTCATTCGCTCATGAAGTCGAGCGAATCGGAGAAAATAAAAATTTAAATTTGGTAATCGCTCAGTTTTCTGTTTATTTTTTTTCGAAATTTCTTTCACTGCCCAATTCCATCGACTCATGTATTCATATTATTCGATTTTTATGTACAATGTATATTTTTTTACCGTCACGTCGTTTCTTCTCCCAATGCAACAGTCGTCAATTCTTTCTCGACTTTCTCATCATCGTTTTTCTCCTCCGTCACGATCGATTCCTTGGAATCCGAATCGCAAACAATCGTCGGAACTTCCGGTGTGGTTTTCTCGTCGTTTTCGGGAATTTTTATCGACGAGATCGGCGGCAGCGACTCGTGCACTATGTTCTTTATTGGCAGCAACGAAATCAGAGGCTCGAGGATTCTCTTGCGATCGAAATATGTTATTCCCTGAAAAAGATGAATTTTATTAATTTTTGATCCATTTTTCAGGAACCCGAGAGAAAATTTGGACGAATTTCGCTTTTACCTCCTTTTGCAATTGGCCAATCGTGATCCCAATATGCAAAGCTATCTGGGCCTGAGGAAAAATCGCATGAACGCAATACTGGACGTAAGGAACTAATTGGTCGCTAAAACACTCGGCGAATTTTATCATGTTTTCTCGTTCGGCTGTCGTAAAAGCCTGAAAATATTTACGCCCATTCAAATCAATAAATTTTCAATTATTTTGAAAGCCAAAAAATCCTGCTTTTCCCACAGATTTTCTTACTTGTTGTTCCTGCTTGTAAAAGAGAAGAATCGCTTTCGCGACACTGAGCAGAGAGTCTTCCAAGAGGCGAGAACTCGTATCGGACAGTGCGACCGGCGCACACAACCTTAACTCGTTGAAGGTCGATATCAAACCATTGCAATACTCGGCCAATGGATAAAAATCGACCAGCTGCTCCGGAGGATTTTCCTAAAATGTTGAAAAAAGCGATAAAGCAAATTCGAAGAAATTTTTCGTTTCTCTGCATCGTCGATCGAGTTCGACTTACCGATTTAATTTGCGAATCAATTTTCATGTCCATTCGATGCAATTTATTGATGAGCGTAAAACTTTCCATGTCTTTGTCGAACTTCTTAGTTGCCAGAGCAATATTTTTCCGCAATTTATTTGCAATCACATGGACGAAAATGTCGGACATTCGACTGGTAAAATCCGCGCCTACGCGACCGAACGACAAACCGAAGTAAGTGCACTGTCCGAGGATTGAATCGATGGAGTTTACGCTCGGCAAATCTTGCTCGAGACTTTTCAAAAATTGTGACAACTGAAAAGAGGAAATTCAGAAAACTTTTTATTAAACCCTCTGCAGATCGTATGTCTTTTCGTCCTGCCACTTATATCCCGCGAATTTGGAGAGAAAAAAATTCTGAAACACTCTCCGATGATTCTACTCTAAGGCTTCTTCATTTTTAGTCATGATATTTGTTTTATTTCAGAATAAAACCTTTTTATATATTCCGCGGACGGTTAAAAATATAAAAAAAATACTAGATTGAATGAAAAACTGTAAAATAGTTACCTTTTCTTCGAGCCATTGATAAAAAATCGCTGAATCATTGATAACGCTGTCGCGATTCGAGCTGAGGTGATCGTCGTCGTTGAACATTGCCCGGTACTGCGTTATGATGTTGAATAAGTGAATTCTCGATAATTCGATGGTTTTTGTCAGATGGACATTCGCTGAAAATATTTAAAAAATTAAAAAATTCGGAAACGAAGAAGAAAATCGAGATGCAAGGTCAAAAATTCTGCTCACGATCGTCCTTTGGTATGGCGTTCAATAAACCCTGCAGCCAACTGTCTCGAGCCTGAAGAAATTTGATTCTCAGTTCAGATTCTGTGAAGGCTTCCATGGATCGTAACAAACCGACGAGTTGGAGACACTTTGGCAGAGGCAAATCGCCTCTCAGCGAGCCAACGACTTGGCCCACCATCCCGGACCAACTGTTCTCGATTTCTGCAACGACCGACTGAGGAAAATTGCTTCCATGAAGTACGAAGGAGAAAAAATGTCTTTTTTGTGCAAATTTGGGACTCGGATTAAAATTATTACCGCAATGATGGGAATGTCGCTGTGTTTGGCTCCCAACTGACGCGCATACTGCGAAATCTCCAGAGCCTCGTTGTACTGGCTGCTTCTCAAACACGATTCCATTAATTGAGGCATTTCCAATATTTCCAACATTTCAGCATTTTTCGACAGAGTCAATCCGTTCAATCTTCTTTGCGTGTTTATGTCTTTGGAAGTGTCACAGAAAAATTGACATTTTTCCACGAATTTTGGTATCTTCTCTAACAATTTTTCCAAGTGGTTCTCCGTTTCATTGAACTGTCAAGTTATGAAACAGAAATTTGAGTCGTTAGGTCTTCTGTTTATAATCCGGGCAACAGAGTTTTATCGATCCGGTTTTTACCTGGTGGAATATTTCTCTCGAACTCTCGGCTGTTTGTATGAATGTTTTGTAATTGGAAAACGCCAATTGTTGCGTATTTTGCAGTACCGCATTTTTTTCGTCCGTCAAATGGTCAGGCTCTTTGCCTAGAAATGATTTGAGAGATTGAGAATATTTGGAATTTTTTCCGAAAGGGGATTTGGACCAAAGTTGATGTTTGACGGAGTCAAACTTTTATTTTCGGTCCTGCCGTTTCCAGCCCAGGACCCAAGAAAGGGAATTTAGGAGAAAAAAATTAAGGTACTCACTCAACTGGTCGACGTCGAATCCTCCAAGTTTAGTCAAATATTGATAAAATTCGGGATTGTCTTTCCACGTGTCTACGGAACGAATTAACGATTAGAATAAAATTAATGAAAATGTTGCTGGGATTTCTGACAATCGGTGAATTTTGGTCATGAATTTAAATGGTGGGAATTTTGACGTCACCTGGAATACCATCGGGGAATACGAGCTCGATCACTTTTTCTGTTTCTATATCCATTATTTATTATTTTTTAGTAATTAACAATTGTTAAATAATTAAATCTTGACGAATCCCAATTTGACAAGCTGTTGACCGAGTTGGCCGTGTGGCAGCACTTTCCGAGCGAGAACTGTCAGGTTAGTGTTCGTCTCAAAACTCAGTCCACACGTGGACGATTCCGTTCTCGTCCTGTTTATTTATATATATTTGATAAACACAAAAGCATCGAATCTTGCCAATTATCATCTGTTGTTGCGACATATAGTTTACGCTCGTGCAAAAATCATGGGGGATCGAAATAAAGTGGAGCCTCGGATTTTTATTGCCGGAAAACAGAGTGTGGTGAGTATGTAGTGCGCAATTCTCCGAATAAGAATCACTGAAAATAATTCCTTTCACCCAACAGAGTGTATCCAAAATCGAGCCAAATTCTTTCTTCTGTTTCTAATTTCCACTCTGGATTACAAAACTGCGTTATAGTTATTATTACCGATTTGCGAATCTCTACAGCCTAACCTCGAATGAACGACGAGAACATAATTATTGTTACTTATTCATTTTTCTAAAAAAAAAGCCCATCCCGCTCAATTTTTAGCGACTGAAGTCGAAGAAATATTCGCGAAAAAAACAACGAGCGAAAACTTTTGTTTGCAGGGCATGGCTCTGGAGCTTTTGAGATCGTCGTCAAAGGGTTCCGGGAAAAGGAAAAGAAAGGAGGAAGCTGATAACAACGAAAAAATGTCGTCGCATTGTCACAGCAATCTCTTGGAGAAAAAAGGGACGAGCGTGGGTCAGGTGTTTGCGAAAAGTCACGCGATAACGGAAATGCGTACATGCCTGGCTCGCAGAGATTGGACAAGTTTTCGAGAGCTCTTCCTCATGACGTTGGGCGGTACGAAAAAGGATTCGGAACCCATTATATGGAGATACGCCCTTATGCTGTTACTGGCAAGTCCCTACAGCGACACAGGCTCTTTTCAAGAGTTTCTCGAACTGTGTATCGGCGCTCAGAATCTCGAAGAAAATTATTTGTTAGAAAGACTTCTAACCCTTCAAAATCATCCACGAATATCGTGAAAAAAATAGAAAATGGCATTTTTTAATTTGTCACAACATTTTCTACCAAAAACCAGAAAGTTGCTAAAAATTTTTTCTCAGCGGATGAAAAAAATTAGTTTAAGGGTTTTTTCAATAAAAATAGAAAAATTCTACACCATAGAAAATAAAATTTGTATAATTGTACAGTTTTATTTCCACCATACTTCCGAGGTTCATCGTTTGTTCGTTTGTTTGGATTACTTTCAGTGACAACGATCACGTACATAATGAATTAATAATCGTATAATTATTGTATCGATACAAATGTGCTATTTACAACGTCTTTCATTATCGATCGAGCATATATATATTTGTTTTTATTGAATTATAATTATGTTTTGTTTTTCTTAACTTTCCTACTTCTTCGGATGAGTTGATCTGCAAATGATATAAGTGCAGCACATGAACAAATAAAAAGGAAAGAAAAGAGAAATGTATGTACACGCGATATCGTAAAAATGATTAGCGAGAACAAAAAAATAAGTAATTATAGATAAAATGAAAAATGTCCTTAATGGAGTCGTTGGGAAATTAGAAAGAGGGAGAAAAATGAAAGGATTTTATGGCATCGAGACGATTGCGAAAAGTTTTGTACTCCGTTGTTAGAAATTTAGCGTAAAACGAGGCGAAGCCCTCGAAAAAATATAAGACTCACAGAGGCTCTTGGCAAAATCTTTTTATTCCATCGGGATTCGTAAAAATCGCGTGGAATCGAAATTCCGATGGAATAAAATGTTTGGCTGGCACGAGTAAAGCGAATTGCCGATGCTACGCGATCAGCATCAGCGTCTATCGAAACGAAAAGATATAGAAAAGAAAAAAGAGGATGACGTATTTCGTTGAGGGGCGAAAAAATGGTTCGGTGGTTTGATATGTCGACGGACGAGGCTCTTCTTGCCGGCCTTGCTCTTCTTCTCTTTCGAAATTCTTCGAACAAGAGCCTCAAGCTGAGATGATAAACTGTCGATTACGATGGCGATGAACAAACTTAAGTTTACAATGCTGATGATGATTAATCGATGGAATAACGGTAATAATAAATACGAGTGTCAAGTAAGAGTCGATCTAACAATCGCTGGTCAGTCAAGGTGTAAATGAACACGTGGGTCGTTGGCTGCTAATTTAATGAGAGTTTTCTTCACTCGAAGAATCGGTAGGCGGGCTGCCGGCTTTCCGTGCCAACATTCTCGCATCAATTTTCCCAAGCCCGCTAAAGTCTGCAATAACAAAAACAGAAAAATCGTAAGAAAACAACAAAATCGGGTTTTTCATGAATTTTTCAGAGTAAATTTCGAATATTGTGAAAAGTCGAATTTCGAAAGTAAAATAAAGGAAAATCTTGAAAAAAGAAAAGTCAAAAATAGGATTTAGGTAAATTTTCAAATAAATTACCGAGTCCGAATGCCATCTGTTGGGAATGGGTGGTCTGCGTTGATCGAGCGACACTAATTTGCGCATTTCTTCGATCGAAGGTTCCTGAGTGGTGCTGGTTAACCATTCGGAATAAGGAGCTGCGTAGTCGAGAGCGACGCCGTTGCTGATGCAGCGTCGACAGACTTCCCAGAGGATCAGTCCCAGGCTGTAGATGTCGGCGCATCGGAAACTTTCCAAGCAGTCGGTGTTTAATCTGAAAAAAAAATAATGAAATTCCAAGTTGAATTGAGGGAATTTCGGGAAAAATAGAGTTTTTCGAGATTTTCGAGACTCACGTTTGTTCGAGAACTTCGGGACTCATGTATCGCTTGCTGCCTTGTCTGAGATCGATCATGTCAGTAGCGAGACGATCCTGCGTCGCGGCGAGAGCGAAATCAGCGATTACGCAACTGCCGTTGTTTTTTACGAGAATATTTTTGGAGCGTAAATTCCTGTGGGCCATCGCTGGTTTGCCTTTCGTGCCATTTATTTCGGTGTGAAGATAGAGCAGGCCATTGGCGACGCCGAGACAAATATTGAGGGTCTGATGGTGCGTCAGTGGGTGGGGAGAGCAACTGAGATGATCGTGCAACGAGCCGAGCGGATGATAATGCGTTACGAGCCAGAGCTGCGTACAGCTTGCCCGACTGGTCATGTCGCTCCCGACGTAGCCAAGAATATTATCGTGTCTGGATGGCAATAATTGCGAATAAACTTCCGTCTCACTCGCCCAGGCCGCTTCGTCCCGTGAAAAATATATTTTCACGGCTACGCTCTCTCCGTGCCATACGCCGCGCCAGATCTCGCCACCGAATCCGCTTCCCCCGCTGTCCAGACACTCGACCAGCGCCACTTGTTTTGCGAGGGTTCTTTGCACCAACAAGGGCAAGCCGGAACCTGAGCCACTCGTCAAACTCCGTCCGTCCAAGTATTCCTGGGGAGGGAAGAAAAGAGTTATTGTTGGATGAAAAAAATGGACTTGGGACTCAAATTTCCTCGATTTTCGTATTTTTCGCTGGAAATTTTTTTTTTTTTCTTCACTCACCTTGAGCGTACTGTCTCCCGCGGCAGTTGCTCTCAATTCGTGGGGATGATACGTCGTCGTAGAGGTCGGAGACGGCGAAGTAAACTGAAGCATCGAAGGCTCGAGCTCCGAATCCATCAAAAGTTTGTTTCGTTTCGGCGCTAAAGGCCGTTTTCTTCTCGTTCTACGAGCCAGGAGGCAGAACAGAACACCACCGGCTATGGCACCAAGGCCGACCATGGGACCGAGGATTGCGAGGGTCAGTTTCACCGCGTAATCTTCGCCGTCGGTGTCTTGAGGAATAAATTTTGAAGATTCAATGAGAATTTGACGTTTTCGGAGATAAAATTTCGGAAAAAATTGAAATTTGAATTAAATCGATGAAAAATCTTTACCGTTTAAGCGCTCCAGCATTGGGAACGGTCCGTCGTTACACAAATCCGCTTGACAACACTCGACGTGAAAAAGGGCTCCGTGTTTGCTTCCCGGCGCAAGCTTGTTGCATATCAAAGGCATTTGATCAGGTTCCGTCGTACAGGCGCGTTTCACTCTTTCGGTGCCGTCGGATTCCCGAACCCTCGATTTCCAGCACTGAAAATATTTAAAAATCATGTATTTCTCCATTTTCGTTCATTTTGCTCGAGAAATGTTCCTTAGAGAGCGGAAAATTGATCAATAATCATAGTAGAATTATTTTCGCGAGAACTACAAACCAGGATAGCCATTTACTCAGGGCAAACTTCGACTTTCGTTCGTAAATTAATTTTTCAGCACTCTCAGGGATTTAAATCGATTTTTCACCACCCATACCGCAATGAAATTGAATTTGCTCTTCGCCATTCTCTTCGGCATGAAAAAACGAAAAGTTTCATCTATTCATAAGTCAGATTACTGCTTTCCAAACGATTTTATGGACAAGAAACCAATGGGGTGAATATTTGCCCCGGTTTGTGGTAAAAAATGGATTTGCAATTCCGAGTTTATCATTATCTTCGTTTTCTTAGCCAAATGGACGAATTAAAGTCCTGAAGAAAGTGAAAAACTCTACCGTAATGGCGTTGTTGCAGAATTCGGGATTCCGACATTCCATTCCCTCGCAGGAATAACATTTGAACCGGGGAGCTCCGCTATTCACGCTAAAACGCGGGTTGGTCAGAGAATCGACAGATTCTGCGGGTTCTTCGCTGTCTAGGCCATTCTGGTGCTCTTCCAGCAGCGGACTTTGCGGCCTTTCCGCTAGGATTGTGGGAGAAGAATGAACTAATGAAAGAAATTGTGAAAAAAAATTAATAAATTATACACAGTTTGATTATTTTTGTTACGAGACAATGATTGCCGTCTAATTGCTGTTAAACTTCTACAATGGACACAGACTGGAGAATCGAGGAAGAAAATTCTGGCCAATTGAACGATCATTTTTATTTCGACATCTTTTGTAATGATTTTGTTGATTAAATTGATTATTGATTCTCTCGAAAGTGAAAATTGATCGATTTCTAAAGTTGGGGATATTTTTTGATGTTTCACGACGCGATGGAAAGCACGTCGAGAAAGAAGTATTTCGAAAGGTAATGAAAAAAGATTGGGGAAGAAAGTAAAAGGCTTCGATTAGATAGAAATGTCTTACCTGAACATAAGTCGAATGTCAACAAGAGCACAAAGTGCGTGATAAGTATAGCGTCGGCCATTTCTGTGCGCGTCAAAACAATGGACCACTGGAGTCACAGAAAATTTACTCCATGGTTAGTGATGTGTTGTTTTTTTTTCTTCTTCTGTCTTGTACGTGCCTTTTCTTCGAGCTGACGAGAGATTTTCTCAATAGGCGTGCTTCCCTCGTAACGCGGAAATGAAGGAGAGAAATATATCGTGAGCCTCGTCATCGATAAATTCCTTTCAATGGAACAAATATTGCGCACATTTTCGATCGGGTATCGGCCCAGGTGGGTGGCTGGCGTGTGTAGGCCCCTCTCTCCCCCCTTCTCTACAAATCACATTCGACGAAATAATATCTCCGATAGATGTAATCACACACACGGACGCACTATTCTCGTTCAACACACTGCGGCATTCCCTTGCGTATTTTCTATATATATAGCGCGTTACGCGAGCGAGCGTCGTCTCTGCGTCCTTCGGAAGTGGCTGTAGCGCCTCTGACGGCGAAAGTTCCAACTGTAAGCAGAAAATGATTCCAACTCGGTCGGTAAGAAAGTTTTTATGAGCAAAAAATTCGTATAAAATTACAAAAAAGCTTTCCTTTGGAAAAAATCGAAAAAAAATGGTCAAAAAATCGTAGTAATTTCGAAAAAATTGAAATTTATTATAAAATTCACTCATTGAAACATCATGAATAATCCAAGATAAAAGAAAAATGTTTTCGGTTTATTATATTTACATCAAATCGTTGGACAAAGGCGTTCGATCGAGGAGGAGAAATATGGATTCTGTACAGTGTCATATGAGATTTAATATTGTGGGATGATTACATTTCGGGAGACTAAATTCACCGCCGAATATAAACAAGAAAAAAATAAAGAAAATCGCCCGTGGAATGAAATCGCTTCTGAATCGTTCTTTCTTTCTTTTCAGTGCAATTTTTTAATTGTTTTGCCGATTCAATTGAATTTATGACGTGCTCCTTGGCTTCAGTTCCTCGTAGCAGGACCGCAGGAATATATAATTCTTTTTCATCGGGTTGTAGAACTCGTGGCCCTTGGACCAATCGTAAGAAACTGTGTAGGCGAATATTTGGCCGTTGTGATTGAAGCAACAACAGCTGATGGGCTGCTCCATCGGCTCCGACGGTTTCAATTTCGTGCGAGCATCTTTGTCCCAAAAACTGAAAGTCCCGTCGCTTCCCACCGTCGCGAGGGTCCCGTGCACCGGATGGAACGCGATATCGTTCACCGCGTAAATGTCCTGGTAACCGTTCGGCGCACCGTTCGAACGATGACACTTGAACGTGAAATTGTCTTTCGGGTTCGGCGGATTCACGTACTGAATCGCAACACGCCCTTCCACGCTCCCGAGAGCGTAACCGTTCGGCACTTTCTTTTTGTCACGGAATATCGCGACACAACGGTGCTGATACTTCAACGGCGATTCCACACGCTTGAATTCTTGCGGCGTTCCCTCCAGCTGATAAATTATCAGGCCCCGACCTGCCGTTCCCACTACCGCCATTGGATAATCCTGCGAAATATCGATTTTCTCATTAATTACCGAGAAATCCAAGTGAAAAACGTATAAAAATGTTTTTGGAATAAAATCGTTGTGATATTTCGAAAAAACGAGATTGAGGAATTTTTTATTTTGTTTTTGCTGCAAATATTTGTTGTTCCGTACTTTAAGGCGCATTCATTTGAATTTCTAGACATTTTTTGAGACCAAACACTCGAAAAGTGAAATAATAATTCAATGTGCAGATAAAAAACACTTACCACATCGGCGCAGTAACATCTTTCAGGTAAATTGATAGTTAGCATAGGGTTGGGGCTGCGAGTATCCCAGAATTTGAGAGTTTTGTCCCAGGAGCCGGTCATGAGGCAAGAATAGTTGGAGCCTTTGACCCAGTGACAAGTTCGTACCGGAGCGTCGTGAGCGGCTACTTGGATGGATTGATTGGACGCTAGATCCCAGCATTTGACCATTTTGTCGCAGGAAGCCATGAAAACTTTTGTGCCATCCTGAATTTTATGGAATTTTTTGTGTAAAAAGAATTTTTACGTATTTTTCGAATTTAGTACGCGTTAGAATGTGAAAAAACTCACGTCGCTCCAACAAACGTCCAAAACAGGGCCGCCCATCGTTTGCATAGATTTTGGGACCGTTTTGCCGGACTGTTCGACTTCCCAGCAGCGGACATTGCAGTCCCAGGAGCCGGCGACGAGGAAATTCTGTTGTATGGACGCCGGACTGAAGGCCAGGCTGGAGACGGAATCGTCCGGAGGCGAAACGACTTCGAAATCTTTCATGGGATTCGCCGTCGAGGTCGTTCCGCTACCCAGTGTTCCACTCTGATTGAACATTTTCGAAATTTCGTTGTTTCGAAACTTCGCCTGGTTCGTATGACGAAAAACACGAAAAAGTTGATGAACAAGCACGTGATGTGATGAGAAAGAAATATTTCTGAGAGGAGACGATTTTTGGGTTGAATTTTTAAGGTTAACCGCCTTTCGAGTGCGGGAAAGTTCGCGAAACCGCCAGGCCGACGATTTTTCGGGGATACACGATTTCGGGATTCTCGATGGAAAAATACTCACTTTTGAATAAACGCCCGATTGCAATTAACACTTTTCCGTGTATCGTCTGACTTTACTATTTCTAGAAACTCCAACAACAATCAAGGATTTCGTATTTTTTCGAAATGCGTACACCGGGGAAGAATCCTTCGCCAGATTGCATACAATAGCGAAATACTGTTTTTTTTAGATCCAAGTTAGTGAATGGCACGGCCACGAGATGGCGAAATTCGGTGAGAAAAACGCGGGCTTTCGCGTAATATTTCCATCTTACCTCCAAAACAACAATCGTGCGATGCTAAATAGGCTATATAATTTTTCCGGATCAATAAAAAAAGCGGTAATGGGGATGTCAAGTTGTTTTTCGAGCGTCAGCTCGAGCCCTCTCGGGGCTAAGAAGTTTTTCCTACTTTGCGATAAGCTTCTTAGACAAGCCTGATACCGCTTATACCAAAGATGTGTCGGCATTAATCACCGGATGACCGTGGAAATTGTGTCATTTTTATGTGCGAGATGAATTTTTTGAATTCCAATCGCAGAAAAATGTCAACAAATTGGGGGGAGTACTAATTTTCTACTGCGATGGGGATAGACGCGTGCATGTTATGAGATTCCCGCTCTGTTGATCCTCCTTGCAATTCCCTGCAACTATAAGAGAGTACTCCCGTAATGAAAGATTGAGGAATGCGGCGGTGGCCGCCGGCACACAAGCGTGAGCGAAAAAGACACAAACAAGTCGAACGCAAGTTGGACACGCGACTCTCGTGCATAGGTGCGATATATAGTATTGGAGAGAGAAAGAGAGAAAAGTGATTGGTGAAATTTTCGGCGGAAATATTCGGACCGAGCAATCGTTCGTCGCGATCTGTCAGCCGTGCCGCCTTATTTTCAAACGCAACGTTCTCGATATTGCGATTGTTGTTTTCGAGCAACACACAACAAATATGTTGTTGCTCTGTTAAATAACAAACTTATAACGTAATTTGTTCGACTCTCGGAGAGACTTGATCATCTGCCATATTCCAAGATGTCTGTGTTCTTCGTAAACGCGTGAGTACGAGTACAATTAAGTTTGTTGTTTTGAGGTTATGTTCGGGAGGAAAACAGTTGGTCGGTCAAGTTTAACGAGTTTTCCGAGTTGTTGCGTAATTGCGTAGTGAAAAAAATCAACGCATAAGATTTTCGTAAGAATCTCTCAATAAGAATGGGAAAATTGGGAGGTAGTTCGATCGAGTCTCGTGTTATTTCAGTAACCAGGACAGCGAAGTCGAAGGGGATTCAAATGGCGATTTGCAGATCGCATCGCCCGGAAGTTCCGAGGCCCAGCAGGCTTTGGGTACATTTTGGCCCAAGGTCACGGAGGAAATAAAAAAAATTACAACCGTAAGTTGTCCCTATCAAATTTTCTCTTTCGCTCAGAAAACACCCAAAAAAACGATTGAAAAAAATGAAAAAATAATCTTTCCACCAGATGGACCTGAAGACGCAATCCCTGCCATTGGCGAGGATAAAAAAAATCATGAAATTGGACGGAGACGTCAAAATGATTAGCGCCGAAGCTCCGATGTTGTTTTCCAAAGCGGCGGAAATATTTATTCACGAGTTAACGCTTAGGGCTTGGGTCCACACGGAGGACAACAAACGACGCACTTTGCAAAGAAACGACATCGCAATGGCCATCACAAAATACGACCAGTTTGACTTTCTCATAGATATTGTTCCCCGCGACGAACTCAAACAGAGCAAAGCCCAGAACGAGAGCATCGTCAGGACCTCCATGAACTCCGATCAAGTCCATTATTATTTTCAACTCGCCCAACAACAAGCCTCCGCCAATCAAAGTGTACAAAACAACGGAGCGACCAGCCAACCCATACAGATCGTTCAGCCGTCCACAGGACAAATCCAAACCATTAATATCGGCAGTCCCGTCGAACAGGTACGTACCATAATTGTGCTCGTTATTCTACAAATCTTTTTTTTTTTTATATTAATATTTATGTATACATATTTTTTTTCAATCTTTATTTATGTTTATTTTTTCATTTTCGTTCATTTTACTCGAGTAATGTTCCATGAGGAGCCGAAAATTGATCGGTAATCATTTGAATTGATTTTTCACCTGCAAAATTCGATGGAATCGAATTTGCTCTTGACCCTTCTCTTCGGCATGAAAAAACGAAAAGATTCGTGTATTCATAAGTCGGATTACTGATTTCTTAACGATTTTACGAACAATAAAACCCGCGGGGTTGATATTCACCTCATTTTGGCATTGGAAGGTACAAAAAAATAGCTGAGCAGTTCTCATATTAGTGAAATTTGATGAAATCGAGAACCGATTATCTTTCGTAGCGAAGCTCAAAATTTCTAGTCTTCATTGCAATCGGAAAATTGAATTTATCAGAAAAATTGAGAAGATGGCATTAATGATAATAATAATGAATTAAAAATCGAGTTTTCGTTGCATTCGATCGATGAAAACTTCTTAATCATTTAGAGAGGAACGGAGGCATTGAGTTGATTTCAAAATCTCGTCAGATTTCTAACATTCCAATCGGGATCATTGAATTTATTCGAGGATTGTAATTTTTGCCAGGAGAGTAACGCAGGCACGACTCAGACGGTAACGGTGCACAGTCCGCAGCAATCGTCGAATCAGCAAGTTATACAATTGCAACAATCGCAACAATCGAGCAATTCGCAGGCAGGCGGTATCCAAATTGTCCAGCAGATCGTAACGCCGAGTGGAGAGATCCAACAGATACCTGTGAGTCGTGAATTCCCTGCGATTCTCGTTTCTCCTCGATTTCCTCGTTTTTTTGCTACAAATAATATACATTTTTTTCTACTTTGATCTTTACAGATTCAACTGACGCAGCAACAGTTGCAAATGATTCGGATGCAGGTCCAGGGGGGAAGTAATCAGCCGATAATAATCCAAGCAGCTCCGATTCAGGCGCAACCGCAAATAATCCAGGTCGGTCAGAGCGGCCAGACTCCGGTTTATCTCCAAACGAGCTCAGCCGATAACGAGTAACCCACGCGCCCACCCTTTTTTATATCCGATATATCCTTAATCTTTTATTCTGCCGGAATTTCAATCGAAAAACTCTCAGAAACAGCCCTCGACACACACACACACACACACACACACACAATTACAAGTTTAGGATTACGGAATGTAACGTTAAGACCTTAGACCATAAGGAAATAAAGGATTTTTTTAAATTATCACTTTTTCCCTCGCCTCGGACTTGAAAACTTTCCACTGCAACATTGAAAAATATTTTCGATGAATAAAATTTATTTGAATAAATAAATAAATGAAATTTGTTTAAATAAATGAAAAAATTTTGGATAAACAAATAAACAAAATTTATGTAGATAAATAAACAAGATTAAAATGAATAAATAAAAAATTTCTGAATAAATAAATAAATTAATAAAAATTAGTTCAAATTTCCGGACTGGAGTTCGAAAACACAATGGAGCCCATTTTTGTCGATTTTTTTTTACGAAATTTGGAGCCATTTCCGGTGTCTGCTCAGTCGGTATGACAATCGAGCCTCGCAGGCAATGACTCAGTCGGTAAGAATTGGCCGCAGGTCCGAGAGCGAGAGGTACGAATCTCGAGGGTGAAATTTTGAATCCGTTCGAGTATTCGGAGCGAAAAAGTTTGAGCGCACCTGGAAAATGGCAAAAATGTTCCAATATTTTTTTTTCTATTCCGATCCGGCAGGCCGACGGCCGAGAAATATTCGAGTTTTGAAAATTCAAAGTGGATTTGTGTAAAGATCGAAAAAAAAGTTGAAGGAATGAGAGGAAAAAGTTGGATGGCGCGAAATCAAACGAATCTCCGAGGTCGAACAAAAGCCTCTGATATAAAATAATAAAGAAGAAAGATAAGCGGTAAGTAACTCGACGGAGCTCGAGATGTAATCTGATTCGTACGTGTGCGTCGCCTTCTCTTCATTTTTCTCTCTTTATCTCTCTCTCTCTCTCTCTCTCCATTCGCATGGCTGAACTCGTGTCCTCCTCGGACCGCGAGCCTTTTCCTCATCCTTGTTGCTCCTCTTGGTATATCGAAGCGTTGCTCACCTCTCGCGCGCTGCTGCAACTCCCGTATTATGTTTCAACGATGCTGCGGTTCTTGTCCGCCGAGCAGGCCAGCGGAGCTTACCCAGCGCAGACCGAACCGACTTGGGAATATTTTCCATCCTCAATAATTAAAACTCATTTCTTATTGAAAAGGAAACAAAAGTGTCGCGCGCGGCGATTATAAATATATTTTAATTTTGCTCCAATTAAAAGATCGAAAGAATCGAACTTTCTCGAGGGAGAGATTTTCGGTTTTTTTTCGGAATGTCGATATATTAAGTTGTTTAATTAATAAATTAATTGTTTTAGTAAAAAAAATAATTGTTTTCGTAAAAAAATTAATTATTCAAGTAATAAATTGTTCTGGTGTTTTTTCCTCGTAAAAATAAGCGAAGATTCGACGTTTTTGGAATATCGAGTCGGAGGATTTGGGAGGAAGGTCGTTGAAATAAGAATCAATACACGGATGAATGAAATTCGATATTTATTTATGGATGATATGAGAAAAAATGGTGAAACAAGATGACGAAGATAACTCGGCGAAGTGGCAAAAAATGAGGTGTATTGGGGAGCGTGGTGGGGGGAGTGTGTGTCGTGGAACGGTCGAAGGAACACAGGAGGACCACCGCGAGCGTTTCGTAATGCGGCAAAAAAGGTTTCTTCTCCCTGTGTGCACTTTTGTCTTTGTGTCGTTTGGTTGCGTGTGGCGAGTGAGAGGGGGGAGGAGGGCGGGCAGGCGGGCGGCAGAAAGTTCTATAACAAGGAACCACCCCCATTGCTCTACGCCACTGTCGGGGTACTCGGATTTCACGACATGTTTACAAAGATCCTAGAGATAAGTTGAGAATGGCCTGGCCAGCCCCGGCATGCCTCTTGCCTCCTCGTTCGGGTGTAAGGTGACAGCTGCCTCTGCGCCTGCGTCCCTTTTGCCCGCTCCCGCTCGCTGCTCGCTGTGTACACACGCACACATTTTTATTCCGGCAGCCTCTTGTGCAAACGCAACGTAAATAATAGACTCGTATATGGTACGAAAGCTCCGGCCTCGTACGACACGAAGTTTCTGTATCGATGCACGCACAGCGATGGAGCGAGGGTCGGGCGAGAGGAGGCTAAAGCTTCGCAAGGACCTGTGTGTATGGGCGGGGGGAGTGGGGGCGACGTTTCTTGAGGAGCAAGAAGCTTCGTGAGCCGCCCAAGAGAGCGCATCGCGGTACCGCGAAAAAAAGCCGGTGTGTGCTTTCGTTTCTATTGTTTCGCAATTTTCGTACTAGCATTTCGAAGCTTTTTCGCGTGGCAATTACTTCGTAGGGGATGCCTCGACTATATAGTCGAGTCGTAGGAACTTGCAAGGGCGCGCGCGGAGTTTATTTTCGAATTGGTCAAAAAATGAGAGGTCCGACGAAAGAATTTCCGTTGGCGTATCTTTCCAGGGGGTTTTAACTCGAGCGTGAAAACGCTCGGCTTACGAGGAATACGGAGCGCCCGACTCTCGGCTTATAGCCGGAGCACCAAGTTTTCTTTTTACTTTTGCGAAGACATAACAATGCCAAAGTTTCATTCCCACACAAAAATAGCCACTGCGTAAAGGAGAATTTACTTGAGCGTAAAAAACGCACGAAGAAACTGAAAAATGTGATCGCTACCTGCCCGAGAGCGAATGAACACAGATTCCGCAGATTATATATTAAAAATTAGACGCGTGTGCGTGTTTTTATGCTCCGAAAAGGCACAGGGAACGAGGCCGTCGCGGCCCTATTGGCTTCGAGAAACAGCAGCAGGCAGCAGGTTGTTATTAGTTCCTAGAGTCATTGGAGCAAATTAACGCTGACAGCGCTCTCGACAATTATTCGCTCAAGGGGTTTAAATGGGAGGAGGAGGAGTGGGGGTCAGGCACAAGAGCGGCGGCGGTGTCGTCGGGGACCCCCGACTCCCGCGCGATTCACTCTCGTCCGTTCATATGCGATGGTCAACCCTGTCCAACACCTTTTACCGAAACGCTCATGCATTTTCGTAGCTCGCGTAAATACTCGTATCGCTGACGCGTATATAAATTTTGACAGGCCGGCTCGTTGCCTCGTGCGCGCGCGCGCGCGCGCGCATCATCTCTCGCGTAGTGGTCCTAAAACCAACGAGACGAGTCGCCTCGATCATTATCTCGTCTCGCTTCAATTAATGCGGACGGTGGCGGTTGAGGCGGCGGTGGCGGTAGCGGCTGGCATCAATTTTGAGGGAGGAGAGCGCGACGAGGGGAGGGGGCAATCGACAAAGGACCACGTGATCACCGGGCGGGGGTGGCAGGAGACATTTCGCATGCTCAGAACTGTACAGGCTGCAGCCACAGTGCAAAAGAGAGAGAACACAGTCGATGGACAGCATCACACCGCGAAGGGAACGAACACACAGCCTCGACCGACGTGTGCACCGGGCCACAGTTGCTCAACCAGAGTGACAAATTATTCCGCGACGAAATCGAAAATAAATTGATGTTGAAAAAATAAATAGAATCACTGGAAAATCCCGATTATTGCGAAGTGTTCGTATTTCATTTCCCTCAAACCCTCTTTCCTACGAATTGTGTCATTTTTTCGAATCTTGGCGGCAAATAATGGAAAAATCGTGTATATCGTGAGTGATGAGTGAAAAGACTCGGTGATTATTCCCCATAACGGATAAGCGGCCAAGTTTGTGCGCGAGGAAGGGTGATTTTTCCCGGCGTAGCACACAAAGCTCCCTGCACCCTCCGGCCGTTCCGACTGTCCGTCCTTGTTGTCCAGTCGCAGTGGACCGAGACAACAGAGACAGAAAAAACCCTTGTGTTGGGTTTTCTGTGCAATTTTCTTCGATTATACGTCCCACGCGGGTGCGTCGATCGTTTCTCTCGACGGCTAACGCCGAAGTGTATTCGCGCGTTCGATATGGAGCAGTGCGAATGTCTCACGGGCAAAGATAATCCGGCCGCCGAGTCCAACGACCGAAAAAAGTATTGAGTGCTCGTCAAGAGCGGGAAAACGTTTCTCAGCGAAGAATTCATTAAAGGCGATCACGTTTTCTCGTAAAAATCGAAGATAATCGCGGAACAATAAAAATAACGAAAAAAACCGCTGTCACTGTAAAATCTCGCGATAGGGATGAGGCCCGGGCGCGAGACGTCCGCAGGCGGGAACATCAACAGCCATCACCCATAATATCGTGTTCGCGACTTCCTGTCAACCTTCCGGGACGTCGGAGCTTCTGGTGACGTCCAAGGGTGGATTATCATCGAACTTTCCCGTTTTTTTATCAACGGAATAACGGCCCCGGCCGGCCAACCAGGTTTGACTTAATTATTAATATTTCTTGGCCCTTTTCTCCCTTTCCCGCTTCTGCCGACGATGCCGAGCGATGAGGGGACCATTTTTCCCGATCGCAAACACTCACCCACTCAGTTGTCCTTCTCGACCAATCGAATCGCGTCAATTTATCATTTTGTCATCCCTCTCCAGGTAATTGGCCAGATTCGACGTAATCAAAATTTACCACAATAATGGACGATTATTTTTCTTCGCGTTTCGAATCTCCGACGCCAAGATTTCAACTAGAAACCGTCGATTGTTGATTTTCTCTTTGGACTCGAAAAAAATATGGTTTTATTATAATTTTATTATTTATTAAACGATGCAAACTTCAGCATCGTCGATTGTGGTCGAAAATGACGAGCTCGGGGCGCGCAGCTATGTCAACAAAGCAAGCGTAACACGATATAGAAAAATGCCAACTTTGCGAAAGAAAACGTCGTCGGCGTGAACCTTTTTAATTTAAAAGTTTCTAGAGTCGGAAGATGTCAACGATTTTTTTTTCTATGAAATTTCGAACGCCGATACGATAGTTATTATTTTCTTAGTACGATTGGCTGTTTTTCTTGTTCCAAGAAATCGCCGCGATTCTCGGAAACGTTCTGACATCTGGTTGACATGCACGATCGAGCATATATTCGTTGCCGAGTCTCGAGCAGCAGCAACAATCGCGTCGTCTCACTCCTTTTCTTTTGTTATACCTGCTGCGGCGCTGCTGCTCTCATGGGGGCAACGCGTGCGTCTCTCTCGCTCGCTCTGTGTATACAACACTCGCCGTGTTTCTTTTCGTGATGGACGCGGCAAGCGAAAGCTTTTTATTCTGTTTGGCGCGTACGTGGAATTCCGAAGGAGCATTCATCGATAATTTTCATTGGGAACAAAGATTCGCGCGCGTGTTTGATAGAAAAACCACGTCAATTATGCGAAATTCGAGGTTATGGGAAGAAAATTGACGTTCGCGTTCGATTCCGCGCGCACGAACACGAACTTTTCTGAGGCTCCCGCGTAAAAGTGATGTTGACAGAAAATAAAAGGATCACGGCGCAGCTCCGGTGGGCGCGGAAGTGCGGGGAGGGGACATGAGCGCCGAGCGTTGTTAATCCGGCGACTTATTCTCGAGCAACCCGCGCGATAATTCATTTGGAGATAGGCGAGCCGTCGTCGTCGTAGGAAGATCGGGATTGGCAGGCTTATCTGCGATCTCGCGTTACCAGCGAAGCTTCTCATATGTATATATATAAATAGTGACTCTGCTTTCAGTCGCACGATGAATTATACAGATAAATCGTTTTTTATGTCCTTTCGCTCTTGGCCTTCTGCTACTGGTATCTTCGTAATTTGCTCGAAACTCAATCGAGTAATTATTCAAATATTTTCTGGAGAGCAAAAAAAAAATTTCCCGCGTCAAAATTGTTCAATTTTTTTTGTTTTTCGACCATCGAAATCGATCGAGTGTCCGAACGAGCCGGTTAACGGCTCCAGGTCATCAAAAATGACGAAACGACGAAAATGGTTCACTAATCGCCGAGCGCGGAGGCACGAAGGAGGATGCACGCGTTTTCGGTCGTTTTTTTTTTTTTTCATTCTGACTTGGCGGCCCGACGCCCTATAGCTCTCTTACCTGCTCCCCCGATTCGTAGGTAACTCGTATACCAGTGACGATTCAGTTCGAAGGGCGGAGCACCGACAGAATGTTAGTCACTTGGCAACATAAAGAATACATTATCCACGCTGTGTGGATCGTCGTTCCGAAAGGAAATCTCATTGGCCAGACGTAAGGGATCTTCGAGTGTACGCCTACTCATTCCCCCGATTACTCCACCTCTCAACACGCGATTCTCAACAATTTTCTCTCGCCCTCTCACTCTCGCTACTTTTGCGCTCCATTTTTTACAAACGCTTCGAAAAAAAAAATCATATTAAAACGATGTTGTATAGTTCGAATCGTTGGAATGCAACGAAATTCCCTCTTTTTCTTTACCAGATCTCACGATTCTCAAAATATATTGAATAAAAATAATAAAACGATATTTTTAAGATAAAACGATAAAAAACGCGAAATAAAACATCGTTTCGTGGCTTTTAAGAGACGAAAAGAAAAAGCGCGACTTAGCTTAACCTAAAAATGAAAAAAAAAAAGTCGATGGAAAAACGATCGTGGATCGCGATATTGAGGGACGAAGAGAAAAGACGTTCGGGAGGTGGAATAGAACGTTTTCGTTTATCGGGTTCGATGTTTAGTTTTGAAAAGTTTTTGCGTCGTTCTTTACTCGTGATGGCTCGTCGTCCTCGACAGGTACTCGCGGTAGCACGGACGAGCACCAATACGAGCGAGAATTTTGCGGTTTTGCGTCGTACACACCCCGAGCAGGGCACTAATACGCAGCGTTGTCGTCTGTATCTTTATACATTAGTCTACGGCGACGGCGTCAACGACATCTCGTATTTATCGCTACGGTTATGCAACCAGCCAATTGTACTCCGCGCGGTGTTCGTTCCTGTTATACGTTTGCGCAACGCCAAATTCCCCTCGCACACACAGTTACGAGCGAAAACCTTCCAAGATTTTCGAATTATTCCTTTGCAGCTTTTCTGCATTTTTAAATTATTGCTGAATATTTATTTTGTCAATTCTGTCCAAAATTATCGATCGAAATATTTTCTTCCGAGGGATTTCGACCAAAAACTGAGCAAACACGATTTTTCCGTAGAGATTTAAATTTCGAGAGCCCGAAATGTCGTTTTTCTTCGAGATTTCTTTAAAAATTCCTTAAAAAATGTTTCTATTTATTTCTTCTATCCCAAACCGCTGCTGATGATCCGAATGATGTCTGTCACGTGTGTGTATGCGTTTGTGTGTGTTGATTACAGCAGGAGGAAGCGTGTGATATGTTAACCGAAGACAATGACCCGACGAAACCGGCAGGGGTTTTAGACAATGTTGGCAACGTGTCCTCGTCGACGGAGCAAGCTTCGGTGCAACACCCACGAAACTCACACAACGGTAATTCCCTCAAACTTTCAACTCCACCCCCAAAACCGAGAAAAACAAAAACAAATACATCAAAATGTATATATAAAAAATAAAATAATTCAATAAATGAGTAGGAAAAAATGGAAATAAAAATGAACGAAAAAAAAAAAAATAGAAAAATCAATAGAAAATCGATTGAAAAATGGAGAAAAATGATAAATAAATAAATAAATAATAAAGAGGGATAAATAAATGGAAAAAATGGAAAAATGCCAAAAAATAAATGGAAAAAATGAAGATTCGTTGAAAAAAATGGATTTTTTTAGAGACCGAAGTGAAGAACGAGGTGCAGGATTGTTCCGAGGCGGACAATGTGCCCGGTGGTGAGTTGTACATTGACGAGAATGTCGAGGACAAGGATCACGAGTACCCGGCAGACCCGATGGAGAAAGCGGACTACGGGAGTCTCTACGGAGCCAATTCTTACTACAACAGGTACGTAACTTTCAATAAAATTGAAGAAAAAAAATTGTTATAAATAAATAAAATAATTGATTTTTTTACATCGGTGAAGAAAAATAAAATAAAATAAAATAACGAAACTCTGAAATTTCAGTCTCTACAACTCGCCGAACTACGGCTCGGCAACCGCATCGAAAAACTCGTCGACGCTCCAGAGCTCGTACTTGAGCTCTTACACTTCGCCAACGTCGATGCCCCAATACACTCCGTATCCTGGATACAACAGTAGCGGAACGACTTTTCCCACTGTACCTCAAAATATATCCTCCGCTTCTCAAGTACGTTTTCTTATCCCTTTCGCCCCTTTTTTTTCTTCTTTTTTTTCTTTTCTTTTTTGTTTTTTACTCCTTTCTCATCTTGTCGCTCTAATAAACGTGCTCACGTGGATATAGAATTTCAAACGCCTCTCGGGTAACAAAAAACCCGTATAGGTGGTGGCGGCCTTACGAACGCTCCGCCGAACCGGCAGCTCTCCAACTTTCGTGTCGAGCAATAAAGAATTTTTCATTTTGTAGCTTTTTTTCGACTCGACGTCTCAAAATTACGTTGCAATAAAATAATGTGGGAGAAAATAATATTCGGGCCAATAACACCGCCACAAAATTATGAAGGGTCGAGTGAAATTGACTATTTCAAAGTCGATCCTTATTTTTTTATCATTTTTCAACTTGTGGCAATTTGATTTTTCAGAAAAAATGACATTTGGAGGTAAAAATTGTTGGGAACGACTCAAAACTGTAAAGTCTTTATTATTTTTATCGACTCGACGATTTTTTTACTTCTATTAACGGGTTACTTACTTGGTTGCCGGGATATTTTTTGTTCACGATTTTATGAAAATCGATCGTAGCGCGTTGTAAATTTTCACTTTGAATCGCTATTTTGCTAATTGATGGTAATTTTTCATCGTTTTTTATGTTGCATGAAATGAATTTTTGAATGAAAAAATAATTATTCCGGATGAAAATTCGGCAAAAAAGCATGAAAATCAAAAAGACTCCATTATTTTAATCGATTTAACGAATTTTTTTTTGCTTGAATTAACGGATCATGCAAACTCGAAATTTTCTTTGGTATTGTGGTAATAATGATGGTAACGAAATATTGCGATAGAAGTTGGACTACGGTGCTTACAGTAGCAGCCTGTACGGAAACGACAGAGTACCCATTCAGTATTCGGGATATTATCCGATGCCGGGTTATCACGCAGCACCGACCTCCTTCAACATCAGCAATCTCAACTTTTCCGGTAAGCCCGCGACCCGGAGGTGACGAAAAAATCAACGTTTCCTCAAATATTTTATTTTTATTTTATTTACATTTTAAATCCATCATTTTTTGTCGTTCACGAGCCAAAAGAAATAAACGGATGAAAAAAATTAAATAAATGAATAAAATAATTAATTAAAATAAAATGGGTGTCGAAATTTTTTGGTCGATTTTAATTTTGGGTTTTGATTTGGCAGATCCAACGAAAACGAGCCTGACGCTGGACACGACGCCGGCCCACGAAACGGCCGATCCAACATGTCGAGAAATAACCAACATCGAAGGTGATTAATTTAAAAAAAGAGTAAACATTTTTTTCGATTTTTTTTTTCGGAATTTTTGGAGGTTTTTCGGCCTCGCGTGGCGAAGGGAAAGGATAAGGCGAATATATATAGAATGATGGAACTTTCAGGGGCATCGGCGAAGCCTTGTCGACGAGGAGGAAGACGCCAGAGCGGAAGCGGAAACAGTATTGGTTCGGCTGACACGAGCGAAGCCGGCCCGGACCGGATATTCATTTGGGACTTGGACGAAACCATAGTCGTATTCCATTCGTTATTGACCGGTCAATTTGCCAACAAGCACGCCAAGGACCCCGGCCCGCTCATACAGCTCGCTTACAGAATGGAGGAAATGATATTCAACCTCGCCGATTCACACTTTTTTTTCAACGACGTGGAGGTAAGGCTCAATTCCTTTTTCCTATTTTTATATCAAAACGAACGAGAAAAACTAAAAGAATCACTCAAAATTTAGTAAAAAAAAACCGACAATTGGCGTTTTTTCCTATTTTTTTATATTAAATAATCGATAAAAGTAAATAAATCATTCAAAATCGAGTAGATGAACGAATATTTGCAATTTTTATATTCAAGAGAGCAAATTTTCTTTTTTTAAATACTGAATAATAAGTGGATTATCAAATATTTGTGATTTTTTGCAATTTTTATAATATGGAGACAAAAAAACGGGAAAAGAAGGTGTTTTTTTATTTTTTTTTGCATTTTTGGCAAATTTTTCAAAATGATTTGTCATTATTTGCTATTTTTACATAAAAAAGTTGAAAACAGTAAATGAATCACTGAAAACTGAGTAGATAATCGAATATTTGCAATTTCCTGTATTTATTCCTGGATGGATTTTTTGCAATTGTTACATGAAAAAGAGAAAAAAAAACGAATGAAATCGGTGCAAATTAAATGGATTAACGAATACCTGCAATTTTTATATTAAAATTTTTAAAAATCGCTGAATATTGAAAGGATAGACAAATACTTGCAACTTTTTGCTACTTTTCTATTAAAAAGAAAAAAAGTAACTGAACATTGACTCTATTTTCTGCCATAAAAAATGTCGGTCTGATTTTTGATTTAAAAAAAGAATGAAAAAAAAAAAATGCTAATGGTTGCGTACGAGGAGGAAGCGGTAGCGAATTATTATGGAATAGTTACTGATCCAACAGGATTGCGACCAAGTTCACATAGAGGACGTCGCGTCGGACGACAACGGGCAAGATCTCTCGTCGTACAACTTTGGGACGGACGGTTTTCAGTGCGCATCGGCGAACAATGGAATTTGCTTGGCTTCGGGGGTCCGAGGCGGCGTCGATTGGATGAGAAAACTCGCGTTTCGGTATCGAAAAATCAAAGAAATTTATTGCAATTTTCGAAACAACGTCGGGGGCTTGCTCGGCGTCGATAAACGCGAACAGTGGCTCCAGCTCCGCTCCGAAATTGAATTACTCACCGACAACTGGCTCACCGCCGCCGTCAAGTGTCTCAACCTCATTAACAAACGAGCACACTGCGTCAATATTCTCGTCACTACCACACAGCTCGTACCCGCTCTTTCCAAAATTTTGCTCTTTGGAATCGGCGGCATTTTTCCCATCGAGAATATTTACTCCGCAACGAAAATCGGTAACTTTTTCCTTTTTACAATTTTCACATCAAAAAATTAAAACTAAAAAAAAAATAAAAAGAATGAAATCGCAGCAAATTGAATGGATGGGCAATTTTTATTTTTCTCTATAATATTTAATATTTAATATTTTTTTCGAAAAAAAATGAAAATATGGGAAATAACGAGCCGTCGACGGTTTTAGGAAAAGAGAGTTGTTTCGGGCGAGTCGTGGCACGGTTCGGACGGCGTTGCACGTACGTCGTCGTCGGGGACGGATCCGACGAGGAAACTGCAGCGCGTGCCCACAATTTTCCATTTTGGAGGATAAACAGCCACGCCGATACGCAGAATCTTTACAACGCACTGGAAATGGGTTTTCTATAAGTTTTTCCGAGCGGAAACAAACCTTTTTCCTCGTCGCTGCTTCGTCTCTGGACCTCAAAGACCCAGGAAATTTTCCACACGCCCATCTCCCGGACAAACGTTCGCGACCAAGCGCCACCGACCGGGACGCCCTGAATTTTCTAGGCTTGAAAAAAAAAAAAAAAACGTCCGGATTCTCGCAACATTCCTATTACAGATATTAACTTTATCGAGCGTCAAGCGAATAGTCAAAAAAAATTGTTTATTTGATGAGAAAAAAAGCGTGTTATTTATAAGTTTTTAAAAATACGTAGAAAAATGCGGAGGTGATTGGCCTAATTGCTTTCGTCCAAATTGGCAGCTGAACCCTAACGATCAATATTGTATAAAACAAATACTGTAACAATAGCACGTTTTTTTAAAATGATTATTATTAAGGCAGTCTTTAAGCGTGAGATTTATTCGCCGAGCGAGTCAAGTCGCGATCAAAGTTTATGAAAAAAAAAAAAAATGGGCCCTGTAGGCCCGAGAAGAAAGTAGTAAATTTTAATTATGACGAATTCAAGATTTTCGGCCACGAAACCACGTGGTTTGGGTTTTTTTTTTAACTCACACGATTCGACGAGCTTATTTACTACGTGCGCCTGTATAGAGATGAATTTATTCGAGTTGTCGGTAAGAATTATTGTCTGTGACGTACTTAATCGCGGGACAAGCCACGCGAAGATTTATTCCAGCCGAAAGAGCGCGGAGCTCAATCAAGACGATTCTCTTCGACGAGTTTCGAGGGATTTCAGAGAATCGATGCTCAGCTGTCGATTCGATTTTTTCCCCGGCATTGAGCTTCAGGAATTTTATCCTCCAGCCCGATTATCGTGGCTTTGTCATTCCCAATGGAGAGCTAATTCCTCTGGGAATAAAACAGTTCACAAGCATATCAGAAAAGCCTCACAATCGATTTTCATCATTTTTTTTTTTTTTACTTCAAACAGCCGAGTCGTCGTCGTTCGGTCTTGGTGGACGTCGCGTGTGTCAATTGTTAATTAACTCGCGTGTAATTGGCGGCTCAAAGAGCAGAGATGGGCGCGGTCGAGCGATTCCAACGAAGCGAATTTTCATTAATTCGAATTAATCGCCTTTGCCGAAATCATTTCGCCAGAATTGAAACGTTTTTTCTTGTTCCTTTGGAACAGGAAATATTCGTGCCCATCTCTGGCTCACTGGAAACTGACAAGATATTTCGTACTCGACGCCTCCGTATAAATAAATTGAACGTGGAAAAATTGACGAGTTGTGAGAAGGAAAATCGTCGAATGGCCGAAACGCGGTCAGCACAAATGAACGAAAATGACTAATATTTGGCTCAAACCTCGTCGAGCAACGGTCTCGGGCTTGATCTCAAATTTCAAGAGCTCGGGCTATCGTTCATGAGGAATTTGGATCTTTATCGTGCAAGTTGAGGAAAAGCATGGACGTGTCGTGGCTATAAATATATACGTTTATGTAGTTGAGACCAAAATACGCAGCATCTATCGTGATGGTTCAGATTGTGGCTATCTCATTCCTAATAAAGAAAGACGATTCTCTTTATATTTCAATATTACGAGCGAAGTGATTATTCAAGTATTTTCGAAAGTTTATTGAGCTGACGAAATAATTAGACGAAAAGGGGCTTCTTATTTTTATTGTTGCTTTATTTTTGAACGTTTTACAGATTGAATCGGCGACGAGCAGCGCTCGCTCACTCCGAAGCAAAGTTTTTATCGATACGAAACTCTCCGGCAGACAAAATAAAGGATTTACGTATTTAGAGGTAAAAAAAAAGGAATTTTACGCCATGACGGCGTACGTAGGCGCCGTCAAGACTCCGCAGTTATTGTCCTTCTGTGCCATCAATATGTAGCCGTCGTTGCCCCAATAATTCGACCACGAATTCTTCACTAGCCAATAAGCTTTGCCGTTTATCGTTCCGTAACCGACCGCCAGGACCGCGTGATCCAGACTCTCCTCGCCGTTGCCTGCAACGATAATTTTCGAGTATTTTTTATGGTTTTTGCACTGATTTTCCGGCGCGATTGCAAAAACGAGGAAAATCGAATTTTTTTTTCTTACCGCAGGCCGAATCGTAGTAAACGCCTTTGGAGTAAAACGTAAAAGTTTTGTGAGAAGCGTCAATCGCGACCGAAATCGGTCCATGTTTCGCGATCGCAACTTTCATCGCGTCCGCGCTGCCCGGTGTGACGTTCACAAAGCCTGACATTTTTGCTGTCAATGTCACGTTGTTCACGTGGCAATACGCGTCCTGGAGAAAAAAAATTAATTTTTTCAGTTTTTTTTTTTGTTTTTCTTTTCCAACTCTGTGGACAAATCGTTTACCTGGCCGACGTAGCCGCCGTAATCTTCCTCGGTCGGCAGTCCACCGTGCTTCATGATCCACTGATACGAACGAAAATCTTCGCCGCCGTCGCAGCCGTTATTTCCGTAGCCCCAGGAACAATCGATCAGAGCCTGACAAAAATTCATTTTTTTTTTTTATTAAAATTTTTTTTTCACAAAAAAATTGCGAGTTTTTTTTTACCTGCTGCGACAATCTGACGAGTTTACCATACTTAACGAAGTATGCGCCTTCGACGGCGCCCGTCGAACCGAAACTCCAGCAAGAACCGCAGACCGATTGATCTTGGGAAAAGAAATCGATGGAATTATTTCTGGAGCTCGAATTATCAAGGGAAAAGGTGGCAATTAAGGGCTCACCTTTGACCGGGGTCACCGCTCCGTAAAGCCGCCAATCCATGCTCTCCGGGACGTCCGCTTCGAAAAGCTCCTCCGCGGAATAAGGGAAAGGTTGCCCTCCGTTGTTCTGTCCAGCCTTGGAACGAAGTTTGCCTCTGAGCGCCTTGAGCTCCAATTCGCTGCGATCAGCCAAATGATTCAACTCGAGTTCGTAGCCCAAGTTGGCGCGATTCGTCGAGTGGATGAATCTGCAAAATCATTGAATTGGTCGTTGCAATGCAAACTGGAGTGTCAATTTTTTATTATTTTTTTTTATTTCGCCCTCGAACTTTTCACCTCAAATTTTGTCTGAATATTTCCTTGCGCTTCGTGTGGTTCAAATGGCTGTCGTAGTCTTTGTTGTGGACCCTGACAAATTTGTCGAATTCCTCGTTAACGTGAGCATCGTGACCGTGAATAAATTCCCGCATGGGATTGAACGTGTAAATGTGTTTGTCGCCCGGTCCGGGGAAACCTTCGCACGTCATGTCTGCGGGAAGAATTTTTTTTTAGTCCACAAACTTGAATTTATTGATTATTTTCACACACTATCGGCTCAGAGGATTAAACTGGGTAAGAACGTGATTTTACTCACTCTCGGAAATCTGGAAAACATCGCTGTTCGGGGTCTCGAACGAATACCAATCGTACTCGAGGTAATAATGGTCGTAGTGCGAACCGAGAAGACTATTGAATCCACGCATCTCGTATCTCACCGGAATCGGCTCCATCGCTCCACGAACTTTGTTTGATTTCTGTCGAACCCACAAACGCTCTTTTAACCAACCAATCTTCAATTTTATTTCTGATTTTATTGTTTTTTTTTTAATTATTATTTTTTAATCAAGGAAATTTTTCAATTTTGATGAATTTCGAAAATAATTTTATTATTTTTTTTGTTTAAAACGAGGAAAAATGCAATTTTGATGTTTCAAGGATCGGAAAAGTGAGTACGAATAATTTTTTAGAATAATTTTACATTTTTTTACCTTGTAACGAATCCACATAGTGTACTTGTTCGATTTATCTCCAATCATTTCGTGCACCTGCCATTTTTCACAGAGCAATCCATTGATCATCTCCTCTCCCATGCACTGTGTTCAAAATATACAACAAAAAAAAACGATCGTAGTTGAATTTTGTAAGGAACAAGACAAAGAAGGTTCGTGTACGTTGAGAAGAGGCAGTTACCTGCATTCCTGTCGTGTCCGGAACGATCGTCTGCGGCTTGAATTGCATGTCTGCATTTCCTTCGACTTTCAGGCAAGTGGCTTTGTTGAGTTCTTTGTCCGTGGTCACGGGCACTATTTTTATGCTCGATCCGTGCGGACCGTCGTGAGCGAGTTGATACGTTTTTGCCATTCCTGAAATTCAGACCAAAAAATTGTGAGGCACCATTTTTTAATAGTAAAAAGATGCAATTTCTCTTTCGTGACGACTCTGACAAAACATGCTCAGCAAATTCATTATTTTGACGATTAATAAAATTATTGAAATAATTAAAATCCAATAATTAATCAAATTTGATAATTAATGGAATTTCAAAAATAAATTTAATGCAATTTTATCGAACTAATTCAATTTAATAAAATTATTCATTTGGAAAATATTTTTCTACGCGTCTGCATAATTTTTGTGGCTCCTTCACCTCCGTAATAGTCGATCCTGCTGCGACCTTCGCTCTTGTCGTACCAGGCAAAGAAAGGTTCGCGAATTTCTGCATAGGGAATGTAAAGCGTTCCCTTGGCGATGTATCCGTCACTGAATACTGGACTCTTAACGGAATCATATGTTCCAGCAAGAACGGAGCAAAGCCCTGCATGTAAAAAAAAATAAAATAAAAATCACGTTGTTTGACATTTTTACAGAATTTTGGTGTGAATTGTTTTTATTTACCGGCAAAAAAGAGGATGAGATTCCGGGTTCCCATCATCTGATCGGCTCTGGAACAATGATTTCTGTTTATTTAGTGAAGAAGAGAGCAATGTTGCTTGTTTTCAAAGTTCTTGGCTGGTCAGATAGCCTGTTGACCTCACAAGGCATATTTTATCTCTTATCCGTTTGTTTGAGTTATCAAGAGCTGGATGCAGAGCGTGCGACAGGGCAACCCGAGCTGATTTATGGTGTGTAAAGGGACCCACTGAAATTATCAGTGACCCGAAAAAAAAATGACCTCTGCCATTGTTTGTTTCGATATGAAAATTATCGAAACGTTGGTGTGTGGATGTAATTATTGGATTAACGACGTTTCCGAGTAACGAACATTTATCGATAAGTTTTTATTTACATCGCAATTTCTCGCCGCGATTGTCGTAATATTTATTTTCTGAGAATTGATCGCGTCCCGTCTCTCTCTCACGTAAACACGAAAGTTGACTGTATTTCGTGTCCAAGTATGATGGGAAAATAGCGGATCGCAATAGACTTATTTGCGTGCGTTCTCGAACGCGAAGTTTGTGGATTCATTGCCAAATGTTTTTTTGTTTCGAATGATAAATCAGCGAGTCGGTGATACAGACAATAAAAATATATAAATAAATGAATCGTACTTACGTTTTTTGTTTGCACCAGCGAGAAGGAATATTCCGCTCCGCTTACTTTTTATTTTTAATTATAACTATACTCGTCGCGATACTCGCGATACGATGTAAGAGTTATTATTTTTTCAAAGCCATTAAAGTCAATTATCTTGTTGCGAAGGAAATTTCAATTTCAACACTCGGTTCGCGGCTAACGGCACTAAATCGACTGAGCTGTGGACGCAGGAGGATAGAATGCCAGCGAGAGCCCTCGCTTTGTTCGCATTTTGCTGCGATCGCTGCTCGCTCCCTGCCCCAGACCATAAACATACAACAAGTGGACCTTGTCCATTGAAGCATAATCCCATATTTGCCTATATCTATATAGGCCAACAGTGGCGGCGAATGGACCGCGCGAGCAGTCATAAATCGCGCCCCTGCGAGCGACGAAACAGCATCTAGCGGTCGAGTCCGTAACTCGTCACGCATGTCCACATATTGACCGCGAATCGGTTAAAAAGGAGCTGAAGATTTCCATGATTCCTGTATCTACTTTTCCACCTCGACGAGTCTCCTCGAGCGAACACACGCGCACGGCAAAGGGCCGTGGACGAAAAGCCACACACATACATTATCCCGAGTCTAGTGTAGTGATCATCGTCTTCTAATTCCGTTCTTCTGCTCCCGGAGGAAGAGAGCAGAGGTCATTACGAGGCAGCAGTGTTATTTTGAAAACCGCGAGTGTTTCCGTTAAGGTAAATCTTCCAGCATTATCCAACGGTCGAAGTAACTCTCGTCGTTGTCTCATTTGTGTCATAAAAACTTGACGCGATCAATACACACTTGTTATATAACTGTTTTTAAAAAGTCATGATTACTGTGATCGACGTTTCCGCGGTGATTGTCTGGAAATGATTTTTCTTACGGCGAAAAATCTCTCATTTCGGTTCCTGCTGAAAAACTACTGTCCTCGCTATTGTCGTCGTTCAATTTTTTCCTCATTTTCACCTCGAACCGTCTCAACCTTCGAGTGTCATAATTACATGCTTTTTTTTTTTCTCCACTTTACAGATGGTGCTGGCCAAACCTAAAATGCGAAGGCTCCTTGAAGCCAACATCAAGAGAAACCTCATCGGCATGACCATCACCAGTCTAGCCGGAGGCTTGGCCTTCAAAATTCTCTACGTCGACAAGCAAAAACAGCTCTATGCAGATTTTTACAAGTATTTATTGCCCAAAGCGTCAAATAAGAAATTATTGTGTTTTTCGATTGTCGTTGATATTGATATGTTTTATTTTTCAGAACATACGATGCGGAAGCTTCTTTAAAAAAGATGAACGAGTCTGGCTTCATGCAGTCGTGTCCAAAGTAAATGCGGCAAAGAGCATATGCTGTGTAGTGTAATGCAAACGTTGAGAATATAATAAATCTGTGAATATTTGATAAAATGTTCCGCACTTCCTGTTTATCCCCAAAAATTCAGTGATTGTTTAGGAAAAAAAGAGAAAAACTGTTTCTCGTTGATTCAGCCTCGTGAATTTGAAGGTTAAGGGAATTTTTGAGAAGGTTTATTTATCGCTGCGTCAGGGGAAATTGTTCGAAGGAAATATTGGGAAAAGTTGGGAGGAAATTTGGGAAAAAAAAATGATTTAGAGGTTGTGGTGGGTGGTGTGTAGAGAAGGTAAGGCGGCGAGAGAGCGAGGGCGGGCGAGAGGCAAAGAGGTTACTCTTTGAGATAGATTATCGGTGAGATGGCGTTGCAACCAATTGCAACGATACCCAGAATGCCCCGCGCGATTGATTTGCGCATGTCAGTTAGTCGCATTGCAAATGGCGGCTCCTTGTTATTGTTCATGGCGTTTTATGACTTGTCCCTTTATATTGACGAATAATGTCGTGTATTTTGGTGATTTTAACGGCTCGCCGTGTCGACAAAGTGGAGTAAGCCTCGAGGAGTGTGTTTTAGGTTAAGACGAGTGTCCAAGTGTCGTGAGTTGGGTGAAATAAAAACTGGAAGAATCGTTGACCAAGTTGGAAAGAAATGGGGTAACGTTGAAAATCCTTCATGCGCTCATACGGTATAAAATAATAGTGGTTAACGATAAGATTGAGGGGAGTTGGGGCGCCGATAGAGTCAACCGGGTCTCATTAAAATCATCCCCGAGCCTTTTCGTACGTCTTTCGAATCCTTTTCAATCTGCTCATCGCTCCGTAAACTCACGACGGAGCTTTGACGGGGGCTCGCTATCTTGAGCATGCTTGAGCCCACTTCACGTAGTACACCTCCCCCGACGGCCCGACCGACAAAATGGTGGTCCCCTCCGATATCGAATGCTCTACTCTTTCCGCGAGCTCTCTTCCCTCCTCCTTTTCTACCAGCGCTATTCAAATAATACCAAATCATTTCATCAAGCCTGGTACTTCATTTTTTTTACTCAACCAGCTAATTTACCTTAGCCTCCGTTCACGAGCCACCTCCTATCGCGCGAACCCTTCTTTTTATCTATAACCTATTTTTCAATACCATAGAAACGAAGCCGCCTGGCTTCGTCCTTCGCCACCGCCACCACCGCCAAACATTTTAATTGCTTCTACACGGCAAAGCTAAAAATCCTCCTTCCTGCCTTATTTTATATTTACTATTTACATTGTACGCCAGTTTTTTTTCCTCCTTCACCGTTTAATCGCCTATATACATGCATCCCGTTTCGCTTTTGATCGCAACGGCCCCTATCTTATCGACCATATTACAAATCAAATTTTTCGGTTACTGGGAATTTTTTCATCGCCGCGGCAAGGGAGCGAGGGAGAAAGAGCTAGACCGAGAGAGAAAGAGACAGTTATAACCTAATAGTGGCAAGTCCCCGATACGCGGACTTGCTTAAATCTACTTTGTCTCGATGCTAAATCCTTTTCGAGCTTTTTTTTCCTTTTTCGAGCGTAACCGTACATAAAACAGTCTGCATTTAACATTCGAGTCGCGTATTTGACGATGCTTCTCCTATTTTTCTCACATCATTTATTCCTTAACCTTCTTATTTCCTCCAAATAAGAATGACAATATCCGAATAATAGCGAGCATCCGGGCCTCTTTATCCGATAAATAATAATTCGAAAATACGAAAAATCGGATAGAACTCGTGTCGGTGTTTGCAATACTCGGCGATGATGTTTAATCGTGAAAATTGACGGAATTATGTGGAAACAGCGTACGAGCTAACTGAGGCAAAGCCGCTCACCCGGAGAGGAGTTTGGGGCTGTCGGTTCCGGGGCAACGGACGGACGTCTCATCGGCCAAGCATAAGCGCGCTGTTCTCTGACGAGTCCCCAGGCTCCCCGGGTAGTTATGTGATTGATGAGATTGGTGAGTCTCTCCGGACAACTTCTCCCCGCTCCGCAACAGTTTTTCCCCCAAAAAAAATGGAATCTATATCTATATATTTGTTTGTCCATTAATCAGTCATGGCGGCGGATAGCGACGGTGATTTGATAGAGACGGTGGTAACGTGCGAAGGCGATCTGGGCGATCCTGAATTTCCAAACAAGTTCAAGGTCATAGTTGAGCGTCTTAAATATTTACTCTCAAAAGGTAAATAAACGAGGCGGCCGCGCGTAACGATTGGACGCGCATTTCCTAACGCCGTCACTTTGTTTGCAGAGAAAGGCGAAACTCTGCGAGTCGATAAAGTCGAGCCATGGAACTCCGTGAGAGTTACCTTTTCGATTCCGAGAGAGGCAGCTCTGCGCCTCAGAGAATTAGCCGCCCAAGGTTCGTCGACTCTGACGCAATTGGGAATTCTCTCGGTACAAGTGGAAGGAGATCAGGTGAGTTTTTCACCGGCTTTGGAGTTCGGTAGTTAAGGGAAATTGTGAAATTTTGATGGAAAACGTTTGGTCGTCCTCGCCAGGTCATATCGTTGAGGATAGCGAGTCGGTTTGGCGGAGAGGCGCAGGAAATAGTTTTGCGTTCGGGAGGAAGCGGCGCAGTTGGAGCAGGAGGAGGCGGAGGGCAGGAGGGAGCGACGAATAGATCGCAAGAGGAAACAGCGGGCCACGCCGCAGCCGGGAACGTTGGGGATGATGAAACGACGAATTCGCTGGCCGGTCCTAGTAACGGAACGAACATCTCGGCGGTGATGGGCAGCGTTGCTCAACTGATAGCGGCTGGTAATTTTTGAGATTTGCCACCGGATAATCGATTTTTCCGTAAAATTCTTAATAACGCTTCTTTTTTTTGGGAATTAAGGTACCTCGACGGAAAAGAGTCCACAATTCCGTTCGCCGAACGTGGTGGCTCCGACGGACTGCGATCCGATACCGACGTTTATGGCCAAGTCTGGACAGAGCTCGTCGAGCAATAGCGGGGTCGTAAACATAAGCGGAAATCAACCTGTGGCGAACAACACGAACGCGTCGGCGCGTAGCAATTACAACGGTCCATTCCCGTTTGCCAGTATGACCCACGCTGCGCAAGCAATTCACAATCGCGAGTCACAATCCACTACAATTAAGAATCCTGTGCAATTTAAGCACAAGCAGCCGCCGCCGCCTTATCCGACGGTCCAGCAGCAGCAGCAGCAGGAGAGCCAGAAAGCATCGACGACGCCATTGACGACGGGCCAGACGACGGTTCAGCCGTTGATCGCGTATAAATCTTCGGCTACGGTGACGAGTTCGAGCTGCTCGGGCTCGTCGTCGACGTCTTCGGTGGCCTCACCAGGGCAGAACGTCAGCAGTTTGGCAAGCGGCAATCAAGTTGCTCTCTCGAGTCCGCTGTTGGTAAATCTGTTGCAAAACGACGGGAGTTCCCATCCGAACAACGTTGGAATGGCGGGTCACAAAATGCCGCCGCCGGCGAATGTGGAGGTCGGTGGAAACGCGAGTCGGGCGCGGCCGACGAAAAAGCCTGTACGGAGGAAAGAATTAGCTTCGTCACCGAGCATAGAGTCTCCGCCGAGTCTGGATTCGCTAAGAACGGAGGATCTCATAGGCGGTAGTTCTTTGATAATATCTAATTTGGGTCAGAGCTCGTCTGGACCGTCGGCGTTTGTGACGGTGAATGCGAATCATCCGTCGACGTTGCCTCCGGCGCAAACGAGCGGAATCCTCGGCTCGGGAGCGAGTGTCGGGGCGAGCGCGGATCAGACTGGCTCGTTGGGCCAAGTACAAATCTCTCAAAAGTTTCCGATCCGTCAGGACGCGACGTACAAACCGAACCAGCAAAATCAGCTGCAAAACATAATAGCGGTCTCTCGACTTCCGGTCAATGGGCAACCGATAAATCGGCCACCGAGCCAACATCAACAACAACGCTCGATGCTCCAGCAACAGCAACAAATCGCAACGAGCCAACAACCTACCCCAGCTTTGCAAAATGCTGCCAATTCCCATCAAATAATTCAACAACAAATGCTCCACCAGCAGCAGCAGCAACATCCTGGCAGCATCGGAATCAACGTCGCTCAACAACGTCTGGGATATCTGAACAATCAACGTCAACAAACCCCTCCGCCGTACGCGAGAGCCGTGAATTCTCAGCAGCAGCCGCAGCAACAACAACAACACGCGGCCAATGCAGCTTCCCAACAACAACAACAACAACAACAACAACAACAACAACAACAACAGCAGCAGCAACAACAGCCACAACCGCAACAAGGGCAACAACAACCGAGCCAGGGGCTGAACATTCAACAACAATTACATCACAATCAAGTGAAAAATGTGAACGTAAATACAAGCGCGAGCACTGATTTTCGTTATGGTCAGAGTCAAAATATCTTGAGTAGAAATTATCCGGTGGTTGGTGGAACGAGCGGCGCGAACGGAACCAATTGGAGCATGCAAAACATTAGTACAATATCGTCGAGTGGCCAACGCTCGACGGTCGGGAGTAGCGTGACGGCTTCCAGTGCCTTTCCCCCCAGCAGCAACAACAACAACAATAACAACAATAATGCAAATGGCAAGAATTGCTGGCTGCCGAATCATAGCTCGACGAGCCTCGGCGCCGGAGCTTCCGGCCAGAACGTTGTCAAACTCGCCGATCGAGCCTCGAGCGTGAAAAAGGCCGAGGACGAGGAAGAGGACGATTCCGAGGAAGAGGATGAGGAGGAGGAGGCCGAGGAGGACGAAGAAGAGGAAGAGGACGAGGAGGAGGAAGACGAGGTCGCGATCCAGGACGAGACAACCGACGGGGCAAGGAAAACAGGCGGTGCCGAACCCGAATACACGTCCTCCGGAAAAATCCGACAGTTTCTCATAAATCCCCTGACCGGTCACCTCGAGCCAATGCCCAGCGACAGCTCCGAGTCCGAGCCCGAGAGCGCGGTCGACAATCAAGACGATTTCTTCTCGTTTCCATCGCCCTCGAACGATCGTTCCAATTCAATATTCTCCGACGACGACGCCGACAGTAATTTCTCCCGCCGAAACGATACGACGACCAACACCGACCAGTCCGACTCGGAAACAACGACCGTAAAGTCGACCGCGAGCGAGGGCAGCCTCAAACACGGCAACAGAATAAAAGCCGGACGCGAAAATACGCATAGTCCGGCAATCACCGGTGAGAAAATAAAGCTTCGTTTAAAATTAGAAAAATCCGAGCCCGTCACACCGGCGTACAAGGTCGACGTGTCGTTCGTGAACGCACCGACCCCGAGAAAAGCGGATAAATCGGTAGCTGGCGGTAAGGCTTTTGCCGCTGGATCGATAAGCTCTTCAGGCGCAGCTTGCGAAGAACCACGAGTCCCTCCGTTACACATTTCCCTGCGAGGACGCAACGCCTCGGTCGTCCAGATCCGAAAAAAAGAGAAAAAATCGCTTCGGGATGCCGATGCCGATTCTCTGAATCTGAAGCGACGCGGCAAGCTCAAGAAAATCAAAGATGCCACCGACGGGAGCAAACTCTTGCAGAAAAAAACGCTGGGCATGCTCATCGGCAGCGCGGTCGCCGCTTCCTCGACTTCTTGCTCCTCTTCCGCCTCTCCAGCATCAACCTCCAGCCTCGTTGCGGTTTCTACTCCCTCAAAATTAACTCTATCCAATCCAACAACAGCCAACAGTGCAACGAGCGTCGTTGTTATCGCGAAAATTAATAACGCTCTACAAAACGTTGCCACCAAATCAAATGCCTTACAGAAGCAGGACGCTGCTCTAGATCCCTCTAGATTACAATGCGCAATGACCAAAGTGAGCACCTCGAGCAAAGGCAACGATCTCGATGATATTCCTCTCAACAGCAGAATCCCCTCGCCCCTTAAACACAAATCCTCCCTCGTCAATCAGGCTGTCCAGCAGCAGCAGCAGCAGCAGCAGCAGCAGCAGCAGCAGCAGCAGCAGCAGCAGCAACAGCAACAGCAACAACAACAACAACAACAACAACAACAACTTCATCAACACCAACATCATCACCATCACCATCACCAGCAACAGCATCAACAGCAACAGCAAACCTCGACGAAGGTTCATGCGGACAGCGAGGCTCTCAATCACACGAACGAGCATAAAATTGGTGGAGGTGATAAAAATAACGAAATTCTTTTTTTTCTTGTCCAGATTTCACGATTCTCAATCAATATTTATTGAAGACAATGAAACGATGCTTTTTTTTTTTAAGACCGAAAGAAAAAATCGATCTGAAAATGGTGATGAATTTAAAATTGAACGGAACACTCATAAAAAAATGCTCATGACATTTTTCCGTTATTCTTTTCAGGCAAAACTAAGAGAAGAGATTCTAAAAAGAAATCAGAGTCGGGAGAGGGGCTCCATCGGGAGCAAAACCTTTTGTCCGGTGGGAGGATTCTGGATAATCAAACAAAGTGGCGGAAGCTCGGATACCGGGGTGACGTCGGGGCGATCGTTAAAAAGACTGAATCCCACGGGAGTGGCAACGATTCGTGCGCGATGAGGAAAGTTGGGGAAATGAGAAGAACGAGCGACGGAGACGTTGTCGGCGGCAGAGCCGGCATCGAAAAGGCACTCGGTATCGTCTCGGCACGATCGATCGAGGTCAACGGCATGAGAAAGGATCTCATCAGTCAAGAAAAAAGGAGACGATTGAGCTTGATGGACGAGAAGGATCTTCACCAAGCAGCCGCCGTCGCGGCAGCAACTTCAGCCTCAGCCTCAGCAGGTCGGTCGATTATTTTTGCTAAATCATTTTCGACTAAAAAATGAAAACAAAAAACGTGATTATAAAATTGTCTCGTTCGTAAATTGCAGAATCTCAAAATGCCGAATCGCTGCGTCACCAGAACCGGAGACTCGTGGCGGAGTCCGTTGGGCAAAATGTCGCGGCGACATCGAAATCGAGCGGAAAAGTATCGATGGAAAACGAGACGGGAATTTCGAAACATGCTTCGAGCAGCCCATCGGCGCTGGCGACGACGAAGCAAGCGTCGTCGCAGCAGGCCGAAGCCGGGCCGCACAATTCGCAGCAGTTGATCGGAAGCAAACTCGTTCCGACGAGGTCGAAACTCGAGCACGAGGTGACCGGGGCGAAGCTCGGCTCGGCTCCGGGCGTATCGAGCATCAAGAACCAGCCACCGGGTCAAAAGTTGAAAAATCACGCAATAGGCAAAAGCAACGATTCTCATAGCAATCCGGTCGCGCATATCAACAGGCACAAAACGACCAGCGAACAACAACATTACGGAGCTAAAAGATTGAGCCAGAACCACACGATCAAGGAAACCGATCGCGAACGACAAGTCGCCGTGGACAAGAGCAAAATGGAGATTCTCCATCAAAGGGTGAGCTTGTTGAAAAGTCAAATGAACCCGACGACCATCTGCAACGCTTCCGTCTCGGAAAAAACAACGAAAAGGCAGTTGCCGCCGTCGCCGAGTCTGGAGCCGAGTCTGGGGCTGGGAAAACCGGTCACGTTGATCAGCGATACTCGCGAGGTACTCGAGACCGTAGCGAGCAACAATAAAAATCCATTGACGGATAACCCTTCGATAACGGAGCCGAGCGCCGCGGCAACGACGGGAAGCGGTGGAGTTTCGAGTCCGGCACCGGCGGCGACAATAACGCCAACGCCGACGAGCGTCGTTGAGACGAATCTGAGCGAGCAACCCGTCGTCGCACTGGCCCAGGTCACGGAGACGAATCCCGAGAGAGTCGCAGGAGGAAACGGCGGCGGTGTCGGAGGAAACGGTGGCGGTGGCGGCGGCGGCGGCGGCGGCGGCGAAGATTCCGGGATCGAGTCGATGGACGCCCTCTCGGAAAAGTCGCCGAACCAGGGCGAATCGCCGCTCCACAGGCCACAAGCTACCGTCGAAACTAACGTGCCCTCCCAGCAGCAACAACAACAACAACAACAACAACCACAACAGCCACAACCCAAAAGAAACAACGACGCGATCAATACCGTCGACGTGAAAAACGTGCCCGTCGCCCCCAGCGAATCGCCCAATTATCTCCAATCCACCAATAAGAACGTGCCTTCCTCGACTAGCAGTAGTAATGATATGTGTTCAAATTCGCGTACAGAACTTTTCAAGTCCAGCGATGAAAAAATATTGAATCCCGTATCAGTGGGTAATTATCTGAATAATCATTTGAATGATCAAGTGAAAGTAGAAAGTGAAAAATCGTTTCAACGGACGGACGTTAACGCCAAGAGTTTGTTGGTGCTCGGCGTAAAGTCCGAGACGCCGACGACGACGACAACGGCAACAACGGCGGCGACGACGACGACGACGATGGCGACGGCGACGACGTTCACCGTCGAGAAGAAAGAAGAAATGGTCGTCGAAGCTCTAAACGTAAAAGATAATACAACAACTTTGATAGCCGTAACGGCGCCCGTTATTGCGGTTGCTCAAGCGACGACGGACACCAGCCGGCGACTTCCCCCCATTCATTGTGATAATAAATTGTTACAGTCCGAAAGCTCGCAATCCATAGACTTACCGGTGATAGAAAAATGCGCGAGTGTCTGCGATGTTAAGGAAGAAATAGTGCTCAAGGAGGCCGAAGTTAAAAACGAGGAAAAGACGATTAAAAATGAGAGGCTGTTGGAGACGAAGAAAGAAACGGAAAGAGCAAGTTGGGCGGAGGAAAACCGAGAGAAAGAAAAACCGGAGAAAAAGCTGGTCGGAGAGACGAATGAGCTTCATGAACATCGTCCCAAGATCAAGGACGAGAGATGTTCGAGCGTCGTCGAGAATCACGAGGTCCTAGAGACCGTGGCCGCGGCAGCGACGACGCCCGTAAAAGACAAAAATTCGAGTGTCCTTGTGGCCGTCAAGGAGGATACGAGCATCTCCGAGGACAAGAAGCCAGCACCGGTCGCTGTCCCCGAGAAACCGAAAGATCCGGATTCGGTGTCGGGCGTAAAGATCGAGAAAGAAGCTCCGACCGAGGAGGCGGTGATTAAATCTGAACCGGCAGCGACGTCGTCGACGGAGGTAAAAGCACCGGAGACTATAAAGGAGGAAGAAAAAGCCTCGTTGACGAAAGAATCGATTGAAAAGTGCCAAGTGGTTGAACAAGAACGAACCAGGACGAAGAGCCCTGGTCCGGAAGCTGCGACGAAGAAAGTAGCGATTGTCGAGTCTTACGAGACGAGCGTAAAGTCGCCACGAACGATCGCGAACGATCCTCAGCCGATAAGGATAACTCCACCGTTGTACACGTACTCGAACCCGGTGGTGCTGCAACGGGAGGATACGCCGAGTCCGGCGAACCAAAATCCGGAAATAAGCGAGTCGAGTAGCGAAGCGGACAACGCGAAACGCAAACGTCGAAGAAAACAAGAGCTGGAGGGTCGTCAAGATGTTATTTGCATCGAGGACAACGAGGACGGGGCTCATTTCGTCGAGAGAATCGGACCGAACAACGCGGAGGATTACGTCAAGAGAGCACCAAAGTCTTTGCTGGAACAACTTTTGATCGAGATCCCGAGCAACGAGAGCATTGAAAAGAGGTCGTTACGTACGAGATCGCAGAAGCTCAACAGTCCCGATATCGTTAAAACACCGAAGAGCAGTCCTCACGGGGGAGTAGCGGGAGGAGGCGCATTGGCGGCGGCAAACAAAGGAGGCGGCGGCGGCGGCGGCGGTGGCGGCGGCAGTAGCGTTTCCGTCGCTCTGGAAGAACAACGTCGCAGTATTTCTCCATACGCAAAAGCAAGTCCAAAATTAGGGCTGGCCAAGTCTTCACCGAACGCCGGAATAGTCGCGAATGCTGCTGCGGCGGGCGTCGCCGTTAGCAGCGGAGTGAAAATCGGCAAGAGAAAAAGGCAGGAGAGCGAGAGCTCGGTTGCCTCGAGCACCGCCGACGATCCGCCGCCGCAACCAAGGCCAGGTAAACGGAAATGCTCGGAGAACGCTGCAGAACTTATTAAGGCTTGCATGGGCGTAGAGGAGAGCGGTCCTATTAAGAAAAAACAAGTTCCCGGAAAGGATGAACAGTCAAAGAAGTCGTTCAGCATATTGGCCAAAGCCAAGAAAGGTGTCTATCCCTTTACCTTCTATTGTTAAACAACAACAACAACAACAACAACAACAACAAACAGACCGAAAAACAATTAACAACAAAAGAATAACGCCTTCTAATGTCTCGTTAATGCCTCGGCCATTTGTTCTTTGCTTCCTTTCTATCGAATGCGACGATGGCTCAATGACTGTCGACTAAACACATCCGGTAAACCGGTAAACTGGGCTCTCTCGTTCACTCTCGACAAATCCTTCTTTTTTTTTCTCTTATTTATCATAATTAATTATTATTATATTAATTGCAACATCCAATTTTATTATCGAACATGATTTTTCCCAGGAAAGTTTGCGCTCCGAAATACGCTCTAAATTTTATTATATTATGTGTGTAGATATATATGTATGTTTATAGATGTTATTACCACTCGGTGTGGATATATTATTTTCAATGAGCGAGACATTTCAGAAGAGATTTTGGCCAATCGATTTTTCAAGATGCTCTGCCGCAGCATTTAATTGTTTTTTTTTTCCTCCAACTAAACTCAATGATTCATTAATTCTCCTTTTGTCACGGATCATCTCGATGAACAATCTGTTGAGAGTAAATTTTGAAAAATTGGCCAGCCGGAATCGTGCACCGGAATGCCTCGGGAGGCCAATAATATATACATATTATATTTATTATTTCTTTACTTTACGATGCATCACTTTCGCGTGCTCTTGTTCAGCTGCAAAGCCAGTCAGACTCTTTACTAATAATCACTGTTTTTGTTTTCTCCTTCCCTTCTCCTGCCTGCCCCTCTACCGAACCCCTTCATCTCTATTTCATGGCAGGTCCAATTCTAGTGGAGGTCGAGTCCTCGGACGACGAACCGTTGATCGAACTGGCCACCGGTAAAACCAGGATGCGTATCGCGGACGAGTCATCCGTCCAGTCCCCAAGGACTAAGGAATCAAAGTAAGCACGCTCGAGGTAGAATTCTCAAACGAGGCCAATCACTAATTGCATTTTTTCATGAGACTCAAGCTCCAACGAAAAAAAAAAACCTTTTTCTAGGATTTTCTTGTTCAATTTTAAAAATTCATTTTATCGTCTTGGAATCTCGAGATCTGGCAAAGACGAAGAGAGAATTTCGTTGCATTCGTATTTCTTCAAGAGTTCAGCCTCCTTTTTGTTTATATTCGTGCATGCCTCGGGCACAGCAAAATTGAGGGTTTGATGGAAAATCACGTTCAGATTGTGTTGCAATTAAGTTGGATTTATCTCGACAGATTAAATTCGAGCTCGTCGATGGCCGGTGGCCAAGTGAATTCTGGAACAATGGGAAATTTCAACGCGATAAATCGAGGTCAGCGAGAGAGCAGATTGTTGACGACGAAGCAGCAACCAGGGGGGATCCTGGGGAACGCTGTGAGCATGGGGAAAGAGAGACTACGGGGTACTTCGGTGTCGAGCAACGAGTCGATCGGGGAAGTAACGACGCGACGATCGGTGAGACAGAGCGCGGCGTCGCCACTGGCGACTCCGGCGAGCAATACCAGAGGCGCCTCGAGATCGATGGACGATGTAAATAGGAGAAAAACTCGTAGTGGTGCTGGTGAGTAACGATCTCTGTTGTGCCAATGAAAATTTGCAAAGTTTAACTCAGTTCGTTGGTCGGAAAAGGAAAAATGGGAAATCGCTGTGAGGAAAAAAAAATATGGAAGATATTTTTATTCTTGCGATTGATTTTCAAATGGCGTATGATTTAGATGACGTTAATCGAATAGACTTGGTACAGTGGGAACGTTGTTTTAGTGAGCGCTGAGACGGCTGAACAGGCGAAGCGGAGACGAATATTCCGAGAAAACAAATGACCCTTGGGAAGCGACCTTGACAGTGATTAGCTATCGTCGCTCGTTAAGGCCAATCTGTCCGGTTGTTTGTCTCTCTCATTAACGGCGATCGTCCGATCGCCGTGTGGCTGGACTCCACCTGGTCATTCCTTCCGTACGTGTCAATAGCGCACAACAAGGCTATACTAGTCTCTGGAGTATAAAACGGTGTGTACGTGTATGTGTGTGTGTGTGTGTGTGTCTGCAGCGTGAGCCGAAAAAAAGGGTCAAAAGTTTCGGACGAATCAACCACCGGACACGTTTTTTCCAGGCGTTCGACCTTTTGTTTTTTCATCTCTACATTTTTTCCTTGTACGCGACAATATTCTGCAAACCAGATTCACATTCTCGTTGCATCTTCGCACCGAATACACACGGATAAGCACCCCCCCCCCCTCCCCCCCCCCCTCACCGACAAACAACTGAGCGAATCATTCAATAAGAAGAAAGACACGAAAATGTTGATTATCATTGTCTCTGCTCGACGTTTCAAGTTAATGGAGAAAAAGAGAGCGAGGACGAATCGCCAATCGATCAATTCCGCAAACAAATAATGGCAATAAATTGGGGAAATAAAATTTAGCCAAAGATGTTGAGGCGCGCTCTCGAGACTCAAACGAAGATAATAAAAGTAATAGCAACGTTTTCGTGCATGCGGAAGTTTCCTACTCTCGTATGATCTCTTATTTATCATTTTGTACTTGCGTATGAAGGAAAAACTGGCAAAGTATTGAGCTCGCAGTCGTAGGACGTCGTTGCCTTCATTCTAAATAAATCCGATCGTACTGCCGTTTAATATCTCTACCGACTCTGACTCTACGTATCTCGATGAAAACTTTGAACAACCGATATTACGAAGGCTCGACCGAGCGACATTTCTCCACCGCCGGGCGCTGTTGCCTGTTTTTTTTTTTTTTTTTTTTTTTTTTTGAAAATAAAAACAAGCGGGTCGAGAGTCGCAAGATTTTCGAGGGGCGATCGTTGTTGCGGAAAGAAATGGAAAAATGGATTTTTGAATGACGTTACAGCGCGGAAAAGACGGCCCGGCGGTCGGGGAGAGATCGTCGTCGAAGTTGGCTTGAAAAAAAGTGCTTAGCATAAAACTGGGGTATATAGGTTTACATTGCGAAAAGATTTATTCTATTTATATACGATATAAATGAACAAGTTCGGATCGAATGATGGATCGATGGCCAGAGAGGAGGATAAAAGTTGGAAAGAGTGAAAGATTATGGGGGAATATCGATGGGAGAAAGATTGATGAAGAGGAAGAACAAGGAGAAGATTTAAAAAAATAAAGAAGAAAAAAGGAAAATAGAATGTTAATTTGATAGGTAATATATGGATGGATATATTTTGTAAATAATTTCTTGTAAAGATAGCCAAGCACACCTCCCCACTGTATATATATACAGGAACTGTTTAAATTTTTATTAAATTAGTGATAATTGACAATTGTGCAACATTTACTGTCATTACGATTAAGTAACATTTTTTTATTCTTCATAATTGTCTAGCTAACGGATTAAACAAGAAAAACAAAAAACACCCACACACAGAGACACAGACACAGACACACCATTCGCGTTATCATTAATCTTCCCCTTGGCACACAGTCGAAGAAGAAGAATATAAAATATATAATATTATGCTTAAGTACGTCAAGCGAATAAATCATTAATAGGATCATTTAATAAATCAATAAATAAATCAATAATGAGAAATAAATTTTTTTACGAATGCATACTGCATTGTTTCGAGATCTACTCCAATGTCAGAGATATCTAGTTTTTTATAAATATTGTATAAATGTGAATGATACACTTGACGATACGAGGCTCCGGGGGGAAAAGGCGATCAAGCGATTTTCGCCCAACGCAGCCTTCTCTTCGCGGGCTTTCGTAAATCCTGTACTTGCTGGGTATTATCAAATAGTCTTGTGTAATTATTATGTACACATCCCCCCCCCCCTGCCCTTTTGAGTTATTTTGAGGCTGCAGTTGTTATCGTCGCTGAGCTGCCGAAAAGAAATGAGAAAACGAAGAGGGACGGGTCCTTGCGTTAAAATTTTAATATCTCGGTCGAATGAGCGACTTGCATAAAAAAATCACACACACACACACACGCATTCCGCGTCGTTCTACCGCGGCTCGGCCCTTTTGCCACGCGATACACGATCAACCCGGTGATACGAATTAACCGAGTGCTCAAGATTTTTCAAAAGGCTCGCTGCTGCCCCTGGGAACTTTTGCTTTTCCGTTTTCTCTCCGTCTCATCCCCAAGCATCATCCCCCGTGCTCGTCTTTATTATGTCATTCGCGGAAATAACGGAAAATCACAGAAGCCCCGAAAAACACACTCTTCTCGTTGATAGCGTCGATTGAAATGATTTATTAACGTTCAGCCGATGACGTTACTGGTTTTTGAGGGAATAACATACTAAATTGTTTTATTACTCGCCGAGTTTATTGTACATAGCGTGTATACTTCACTCAGTCGGTCGGGATATAGATATATTTAATAAATCAAGTGTAAATATTAGGAGAGATGAGCGAGCGAACGAGAGAGAGAGAGAGAGAGGAATGTGTAAGGAAGTGAATGTCGTGCGAGGAGATATATCGAGTGAGATTTTTCATGGATTAATCGTGGCGTGTGTAATATGAAATTTCGTATTAGCTCCTTTCCTCCCTCCCCCTCAACTTCCTCTTACCGTGAGTTAATGCGATCGACTATGTTGTGCAAAAAACCCATTAAGAGACAAAAACAAATGTAATTTCGATGTAAAATATTCCGTTTGACATTGGTTAGGTAGTCTAAGTCTCATTATGTTATTAAATTTATGAATAAACATGATAATTAAATGATTGTATAGATTAAATACAACACATGGAGCTTCATACATTTATGTAAATACAAAAACAATATTCTTTCTAATAAGTCGATCTTGAGCATGCTCACATCTTTGTCGAGGCGATTTCTTATGAAACTGAAGTTGGCAACGTTGAGCTTCAACGGAAAATACGTTGTTTCATCAATTTCTATCAATTCTTTGTTCAATTTTCAAAATTATTACGATTTTCGTATCGATTTTTGTTTTTGATTTAAAAAAACGGTTTTTTTTTGTCTTGACTGAATATTGAATGTAAATCGTGACATCTGGTCAAGGGAAAATAGAATTTCGTTGCATTCGAACGGTGCAAACTTCAGAATCGTGATTTTTGAGCTTTTCTTTTCAATTCGCATCCAAAATGGAGGATCGTTTCCGAATCTTGTTAATTTTATTTTGTGAAATTCGTTTATTTACATTATTATGAGGATGACGATATATTTTTCTGCCTGTATTTACGAGGGAATAGCAAACGAGACAGTTGCGTGGCTCTTGTCATCAAATTCGCTGAAATCCATCAATGTTTACGAATCGCCTCAACAGATTCATGACATCGCCGCGGTTTCTTACGTGGTAAGATGTGTACGACAATTTTTGCGAATATGTATACTCTGTGGGGGCAGTGAGGGGCAAGAGCAAACAGAGTGGGGACAAATATTATAATAATAATACAAAAAAAAGGAAAATAATAAATTTGTAAAAAAAACAACGTCTTGGAATCGAGAAATTAAAAAGAAATGATTTATTGAAGTTGCGAGGTCACTCGGACGCCCATTTTTCGACGAGGCATTTGGAAAAATCGTCTTTTTTTTCTGGGACGCGCAAAAAAGAAAATATCACCAGTTTGGCTAATTGTTTGGTGATTCTTTTTTTCCTCCGAAAGAGCAGTGAGTTGGCAATGCTGCGGCGCGATGTACGACAGCAAAAGGAACTAGGACACGCATGCGACGATCGTCTCTCGTGTGCGTCCGCGTCAACAGTTATTAGTTGTTGGAAAACAAAGTAAGCGTGTTAATTATGTTTTCCGAAACTAATAATTTATAGAGAATGTTGAGTTGAAAAGTCGCGTATACGAGCAGCTGTACTCGTTAGTTATTTTGCTGAGTCGCGATGGCCGACAAACTCAAAAGATATGAGAAAATCGACTTTTTGGGAGAAGGACAGGTTAGGATTTCTGTCTAAAAAACGAAATTTTACCAAAATATCCGATAATTAAATGATATTAATGAGAGTGGGATTATTTCAGTTTGCAACGGTTTACAAAGCAAAGGATACGGAAACCGATCAAATAGTCGCAGTTAAAAAGGTACTGAATAATTTCGAATCTCGTAAAACGATTTCAGGTCTGAACAAAATTTAACCACGGTATGGCTTGATTAAATTGTTTCAAATTTAAAGATCAAAGTTGGAAGTCGAGCCGAAGCCAAGGATGGAATCAACAGAACGGCACTGAGGGAAATTAAATTGTTGCAGGAATTGAAGCACGACAATATTATCGGATTATTAGGTAAATTATAAATCTATGTGATTTGAAAAATAGATCAATCGTTTTTCCTTAATCGGGGATAAAAAAAAATTGGAAAAAAATCTGGCATATTCTTCATTTTTGTTGCATTTGTTTCATCTTTGAAAAAATCATTTTTAATCGGAAATTTTCGAAAAAAAGTTGTTGTTTGGGCCAAAAAGACCCGCACGCTCCGCAGAGGGTTCCGAATCGGCAGAAAAGTTGACGAAGCTCAAATTGTTAATCTGCATGAGTGGGAAATATTGAACGAAGGCGTTTTGAAAAAAAGTTGCCGTCCGAGTCAAAAAGACCCGTATGATTCGTGCTATCTGAAAAATATTAAACGGAGCTTACGCTACTTTGTCGCAGATGTGTTTGGGCACAAGTCGAACGTGTCGCTGGTGTTTGATTTTATGGACACGGACCTGGAGGTGATAATCAAAGACATAAATATTGTATTGACGATGGCGAACATCAAGTCGTACATGATTCAAACTCTGAAGGGTCTGGATTATCTTCATTTCAATTGGATACTCCACAGAGACTTGAAGCCAAATAATTTACTAGTCAATAGCCAGGGTGTCCTCAAAATAGGTGATTTCGGTCTGGCCAAGTTTTACGGCTCTCCCACAAGAATAAATACGCATCAGGTAGTTACCAGATGGTACAGACCCCCGGAATTGCTTTACGGAGCAAGGCTATACGCCACGGCCATCGATATGTGGGCCGTGGGTTGTATTTTGGCCGAGTTGCTGCTGCGAGTGCCTTTTCTACCCGGGGAATCGGATCTCGACCAACTGACAAGGATTTTTCAAGTACGTACAAGATTTGCACGACTTTTCGCCATTTCCTGTGAATTCTGTTGAATTATTTGCGATGTTAAAGTTTGCATCGTTGGATCGCAACGAAAACTCATCATTTTTTATAGCAGAGCCCAAAATTTTCATGCAGTATCTGTCAATGATAATGGGACAGTCTTGTTTGCTATTGGAAAACTGAATTTACTAGAAAAATTGGAACGATCGCATTAAATATCGAAATAATTAGTAAAAAATCAATTTTTCGTTATTTTCCAACGATCGAAACTCGAGTATGTCGAATTATTTTAATTCCTTGTAGACCTTGGGAACTCCGACCGAAGAAAGTTGGCCAGGAATGACGGAACTGCCGGACTTTATTCAATTCAAACCGTTTCCCGGCATGCCCCTCAAGCATATATTCACCGCAGCGGGCGACGACCTTCTCGATTTGATCGCAAGCCTCTTGAACGTAAATCCAACGGAAAGATGCACCTGCGACCAAGCCCTCCAAATGCCTTTCTTCGCGAACAAGCCTGCGCCTACGCCTGGACCAAAACTCCCACTGCCAAACACAGTCGTGAAACGTCAGCCGGAAGAGAAGCCAAGTCTGAAGAGAAAATTGCTCGAATCTTTGGACGGCGGATCACTCGCCAAGCGACTGCAATTCTAAATGGATATTCCTTGTTCTTTACCGATCGTTACAGTCCATGATGAATCGCCGTTCAATATTTTTGATAAAATAATTATCCATCGATCTTTTCCTCATTTCTCCCTCTTTATTCCTCTCATCCGCATATTCGCTCCATGCACAGAATCCACAAAGTTGTGATGGTATATAAAAAAATCATAGTAAAATGTGGCAGTATTGGATCGCACGTGGCCCACAAATCTTCTTTCCAGTCTTGGGGAGCAAAAATCACCAAAAAACGAGACTCTATGTACAAAACGAAGAAATGTTTTGAATCTCTGTATATCAATTGCAAAACAAACGAAAATATTATGAAAAATGATGCAAAAGTGTGGTTCTTCCTCTGAATTTTTTCAATCGAACGAGCGGTCAATCTGAAGTCTTGAAACCAACGACGCGACTGCTTCCTCGAGATGCACGGACAGTAACGATGTAAAATATCAAAACTAACATGCATTTATGTAAGAATTTTAATTAATACTTTATTATTCTCATCCTTCTGTGCATTTGCATAAGGAACATATTTGTTTGTTGTTGTTGTCCACGTAACAATATCGATTTGTTTCGACAATATAGAAATAGTCGTATGACCGCATAGCTAAAAATATTTGATCGACATAATCAGACTAATGTGAATAATTGAAATTTTCCAACGCAATTTATTGGTGTGACTGTGTGTCCGGGTTCGTTCTGCGAGTGGAGGGACGTTGGAGAGGATCACGTTCGCGTGATAGATAACAGAGTGTACAAACAAGAAACAAAATTTCTCGATAATTCATCAACAACTGATATTTGTATCTACGATTAAGTGCCTAACGGAACGATCTACGCTCCGATCGGCATGTTTTCAAACACAACAGAGAAAATAAAATGCCGGCCGTACCTGTACAACGGAGAGGCATGAAAAATCGAGCCGGCAAAATGGCGAGAATTCCAAGGATTCGCGGGAAAAACCAACAAATTTCAATTCGATTCTGTCCTTTTGTTTTTTTTTTTTTCGTCGAGCCGACGTCACGAGAGACGGAGCCAAATTTTTCCCGAGCCCCGGCGCGTTTTGGCTCGCATTGACAAACATTTTCCGCAGCTCTGCGAGGCTCTGCCTGGTCGACAAGAATTTCACGATCCCAAAATAAAAAATTTAACAAAAACAACTCAGAATCGTTGCTGCTCTCTTGTAATTTTTTTTTTTTTTTCGACCGAACAAAAGGTTAAAAGAAAAAATTGCATTCTCGTGTGGTTACAATTGCCAGGGAGATAATACTTGTCGTTGCAGCAGCAGCAGCGCGGGCTTCCTCGATAAACCAATGAATTAATATGTACAGTACGAATAATAAAATCACATCTCGGAATCATAATAATACAACACGCAATGAATTATTGTTATTTCAACGAAAAGTGTATAAACGTACGGTTTACTGTAAAAATATATAACGCTGTGTGCACGTGGATACATTTTTCTTATTTCCTCCTCGCCTTGATAATATATTTTCCTAGGTACTTGTATTTTCCGCTACGATTCATCAGAAGCAACAAAAAATTAAACGAAAGTATCGAAACGAGTACAAAGTACAACGAACCGAAGGGTCGAATTTTCAAAATTAAAATTGGCTCGTTCGCCCCGACAATCATTGATCCTTATATTTCACTCTGTTTTGCGCACTGACATTAACGACACGCACGCACATACACACACACACGCACGCACGCAGACACATACCGACGATAAATCGCTCGAACATTTCCATCGGCGTGATCGATCGACGTGCGACGAGCCATATTTTTAGCTTAACAATCATTTTTTGCGCGCACCAGTTTCCGTACTCGAGGGACCCTGGACCAAAGGAAAAAAATTGAATCTAAATAGTGTGTGTGTGTGTGTCTCGTCCGTTTCGTGTGTGTAAAAAATTAGGAGCAACGAAAAAATGGAGGAAAATTGTGAAAAATCGATTTTGCTCGCCGAACTCGAGAATTTTTCGTCCCTCGCTCCGATCGGCTAATTAGTTCCGAGGAAAAAAAAAAAAAAAAAAAAAAAAAAAAAAAAAAGCGAGAGGAAAAACGATAAATTTGAGAGGGTCGGTTGTTTCCTTTGAACCCCTTACAATTTACATATCCTCCTCCCTAAGCTTCATCTCGTTAATATTCAAAGTAGAAATACATATCTTATAGTTTTGCTACTGCGTGTGATTTATTTAGTTATATATATATATATTCTTTCGTTATCTTCAGCTTGTTCAATATTAATAATATATTCAGTAGTCAGTCCAAGGCAAACATTATCCGCGATAATATAATATAGCTACGATTTTCTTTTATGTCGCTTTATTTATCATTCTTTCGTATTTGTTTCTTTAAATCCCCTCCCCTCCTCCTCGTCCCTTTGCTTCGTTATTATTCTCCTCTTTCTTAATATCCTTCTACCTATATATTACTTTCTTTTAAAAAATGTATACTTAACATTTAATATAATATTATATCCATATATGTATTATATATATTAATATATATATATATTCACATTTATAAATATATATACATACAATATAGACATACATATTCTCTTTAAAATATTTACAATCAATACTATGATACAGTATCCTCATTTCTTTCCTTATTTTCTCGTATTTTCTTTATAAAGGCAATTATCAATGTATCTATTACCGTTTAACGTATCTCTTTGTTATTGTTTATAGCGGCGGCGATGTGTGTGTGAGAGTTTTGCGCACACACAAATTACCGTGAAAAGGTTTCGTTTCGTTTCGTTTGGTTTTTTTGACGATATTCCATTCTCGGGGTAATTGGCTCGCTATAAGAGGATCAGGAGGCTCCAACGAGGGCTCTGTCTTATTAAGAATCACCATGATTATACCTCCTGAAAGTTGATTTTGCTCGAACAATTCGATTTGAGGAGTAAATACTGTTTTCTTTGAAATTTTCGGCTCGAGGCTCCGGGTTCATGGATTTTTGGGACTTGGACTCCCGCGCCGTGCAGGAACGGATAAACATCGATCACCGCGGCGACTGGTTTTTGAGGTTTTGGGGATTATGGTCAGAGATCATGGCTAATACTCGGCGATACGATTTTCACTCGCCATTCGCTCGTTGCTCGCAGTCGCGTTTTTTTTGTTTTTTAAATGCCAGCGGGATTCGGGTTTTCCTTTTACTCTCCGGAGTCCGGTAAGGCACGCGCGCGGGCGCGAGTGTTGGATATTTTTTATGGCCACGAGAGATCCGGTGTGGTTTTTGTGGATTCGACGATTCGCCACATTGAGATTACGATAGATAGATATTGTTTTTGTTTCTATGGAGAAAAATGCTCCGCCACGTGCATTTCTGATTTTCGAGCGACCCGACATCGCTCGTCGACGTCGACGGAGCGATGAAAATAGAGAGAAAAAAGCGCACCGCGCAGGATTGTCCAATGGGAAACGAGCAGCCAATTGCGAAAACGGAAAAATGCACCACGAGGATCGTTTAAAAGTTTTGTTTACGCGTTATCCCCCTCCCCGACACTCGTGTTTCCGACTGGCGACTCTCCGTTCTCGCGATCGGGAGGAAAAGAGCGGGGCCACCGCGACGAGGATTATTCTCACAGATTAATAGTGTCCAGACTGTGGGAGTTGCGGGACGCACTGTCCTTCGGCGAGGTTGTCGCAACGTTCACTTGCTTCGAGACGTTATTCGTGAAAGGCATCGCGAACTTAAAGTCCGAACCGTTTGGCAACTTGCGCATTATTTTTCCGGAGGTTATCAACCTGCCGAAGCCTTCTTGATGGGCGAACGCGTAACCCGAACGTAGCGATCTTCGCGTACGTCTCGTCGATGGTGTACGCAGAATATCCTGGCTCTGGCGCGATCGCAACTGCGCCAGTCTTTGCTTCAAACGAACTCTCTCCGAAAGCGTCGGCCTCACATCGATGAAGAAAAATCTCCACGAGAGCACCGGTATTACCAGAATTATGCAAGTTATTACCGTTGTGAACCAGAAAGTCGCTTCGGACATTGCCTAGGGAAGAGCAAAGTAAATTCATTAATTTTATTAATTATCGAAATAATGAATAAAAATTAAATTTCTCGTTGTTTTGCAACGATCCAAACTTTGAAAATGGAACAGTATTTTTTGCCATTGAAAATCTGATCTCTTTACACGAAAAATTGTAACGATCGGATTAATTATCAAAACAATGAATAAAAAATGAGTAAAGTGTTGAATTACCATAGTAAGACTTCCGACGTAACTTCCGCCTATGATGAAATTATAGAAATAATCTAGAATGAAATACCATATGACCGAGCCCCACACCATAATGTGATTGACAATCGTCCAGTAGGATGTGTCCAGAGCTATTTGAACGGTAACGACTATGACTAATATAGTAGCTACCACGCTGCCCAGCAACATGTGATCGGAAAGTACATAGCCCTTGGGCGACACTCCGTCCTTGTAAGTTCCTGCAAAAGGAGAAGCCCAAAAAAAAAACGAAAGGAAAAGCATGAGAAATGGTGACACAAAGCTATCGATTAGAACGAGCCTCCGTGGCCACACATGAGTCTGGGGGGACTTGGCTTCTCAACTGTTAAAAAAAAATATTATAATTCATCGGTTGATGAATAAAAAAAAAGAAAATTTATTATTTTTTTTTTCACGGAATACGAGAAATTCACGCCATTTTCGCATTGGGCTGGGTCCCCCAGACCTATGGGTGTTTACTAAGGGCTAACAATGTGGAAACTGACCGTAAGGTACCAAAAAGAGGACGCAACTGGCAAAAAATCCATGCAGAGCGCTCCAACAAAATTCCTTTTTGTTAAAGAGCAAATTCTTATGTCCCGGGGTGTACAGTTTCGGATACAATAAACTGTTTTTGTCATTGACGTCCTGATCAAATATACCGACGGACAAGACTGGCAGTGACGTGTAAAACAGATTATAGACAGAAATGTACATAGGATCGAATACGGTCTGTAATTATGAGAAGAAAAAAAACAAAATTATTTTCATCGTCGCGTGTTTATTGCGTGGAAATGATTTTTTTTTCTTCGTGCACATCAATCGAAATGGAAACTTCATCAGAATTTTTTCAAGTACTCAATTCTTGGGTCCTCGACCTCGGCGAGCAAGGGAAGCTGCTCGAACGGAGGGAGGTAAACCGCTCAAAGATCGTATTCGCCTTTTAATCATCACGTGAAATTTTCATTTTTATTTTTTGCCCCTTTTTGGAATTTTTTTGTGTTTTGGAGAAAATGGGACTTGCCTGTGCGCTGAATCCACAAAAGAAGGCAAACCAGATGTGACACAGGGTGAAGGCAAAGTTCTTGTAAAAAAAGTACCTAAGGAATTTACACATTCTATAATAGGACCATCGGCCATGGACGAGCAACAGTCTCTCTAGAAATCTAAATTGTCCTATCGAATAGTCCGAAGCCAAAACGGCTTGAAGGCCCTCCTGCCCGCTTATACCGACGCCTATGTGAGCCGCTTTAATCATCGAAACGTCGTTCGCACCATCCCCGATAGCCAGCGTCACCGCCTCTTTGTTCTTTTTTATCAATTCTACCACCATTGCTTTTTGCAGTGGCGTAACGCGGCAGCATATTACGGATTTGCCTGTAAACACACAGTACAAACGTTCAACTCACATTTCATCAAGATGCTGACGTTCAGATTGTTGGAAAAAAACGGATAATTGATTTTTCATTATTTATTTTAAGAATGAATGCGTTCGTTGAAATTTTTTAAGGCAGAAAAGTCGCTGGCAACTTCCAAATGAAAACTTTGCACTCTGCTAGGAAAAAATCATGTCTTTTCGTTGCATCCCAACGATCACGAACTTGGACATGGTTATTTTTAGGATTTTCAATAGTTTTGAGTAAACTTACACTGGCTGGAGACTTCGAGAAAGAGTAATTCGAGCTGAGGATGAAGTGCATGAACGAGTGAATGTCCATTGATAACGACGGCGAATCCAGTGGGTAATTCGGGTTCGTGTTCCTCAGGCTCGTCTCTGTGATTGTAGTCTGTATCGCTGCTGTTCGAGAGCCAACGAAAGGAGCACAAATGTGCGGATTAAAAATAATTTGTTCGAAATAAAAGAGTTTGAATCCGCGAGCGCGCGTCATCTTCTCTCATGGCTTGTATTTCCGTTCGGTATCGTGAAGTAATAGCTAGGAACTTGGGCTCTCATTGATCCAGAGATCCTCAAGGACAATATGCAGATAAAACGAAATAAAAAAGGGCCAGAATAAAAAAAGCGAGGAGCTCCCATACGCATACAAGCACATTGAATATCGAGACAGTGCGCGCGCTCCCCGTTCATCAATTATATCGGGACAAATATTCATAATAAATATATCAAATGACACAAGCGACCTAGAGTCATAAAATGTTATATAATCGACTATATAATGAGATTAGGATTAATATTAAGCAGTCAGAAAGAGAAGGAGTGAGCATCAAGCATCGCGGTATGTCTCATTGCATACTCGTTGCCTCCGGGGGACAGAAGAGTGAGGTTGAAGGCCCAAAAGTCCGAACATTCAGCAACAAATTATCAAAAAAAAAAAAATGAAAATAATTTCCTAGGCCGATAAAAATTCAAACGGCAGGAGATCCGACCAAACAAAACTAGGAAAACCCAAACAATGAATAATTGACATCATTCCATCGAAACAACGTATCATGTACTTATGCGGCATACGAAAAATAATAAAAAATCTACTCGGGTCGAAGAAAGATGCAAGAAAATGTTTCTAAACAAAAATTCATCCGCAAAGTTTAAGGAAAAATCGATAAAATGGCATTTCTGGCTTTCCATTTGCGTTCCTTATTATCTCACAAGAATCCACGAGACTGTTCTTTCGCGAGGTTTATCGTTCGAGCGCGTTTTTCTCATTTAATGCCATTTCAGAAGCAAACAGCTAACGCCCATAAGAGTGAACAATGAGTCGTTGTCAAGTTGGAAACTCTCATGCGGTCGAGAATTTGTCTCATTAGGAAAAAAAATACCGTCTCGAGACTCTTGAGGTGAGGAAAAAAAAAGGGAAAAATCCAAAGAATCATTTAACACGAGTGTGGGTGAGCAAGACTATGGGAAGATGTCGATAAGCGTCTTTTCAAGCGACCGTGGAAGAGTGACAACTCCGATTAGGGTTTTTCTTGATTTTTTTGTTGAATAATCTTTCGAAACTAACGAGACAAAATGAAGGCATTGTACGGGATACGACGGTGCGACATTCAATGGATCTTGTTAATCATATAGAATGGTTTAAAAAAAGGACCAACTTCCGAAAAGAGAAATACAAATTTCGTCATGAAATTTCGCACAGACATTGCATTCGATCATCTAAGAGTTCTCTTAGAAGAATTTTTGGCGACTCCCTATATTTTTCGGAATATTGCATTTGTTGAGTCGCCATATATATACAACGATTAATAAATTATCGAATTTCATACATAAATATAATTGGATAAAAATTATTAAATTAGAAAAAAAATTGGAAAATAAATTATAAAATTGAATATTTGATGAAATTACAAATTGAATAAAATTGAAATAACAATAAGATTTTTAAATAAAATAAATAAAAAAAAGAATGAAATTAAAATTTTAATAAATTGAACATTAAATTATTTTAATATTAATTTTTTTTCGAATTTCGAACAGTAAATTGAAATAGCGCGAGGAACTTTCAGGTATCTGAATGGAAAGTCTGTGCCAAATTACCTCACGATATTCGGTTTTTCCTTGTCGGAAGTGTACCCTTAAAAAAAAAAAAGGGAAACGATAATTGAGAAGAGAGAAGAAGAACATTGAGAAGAATCAAGTTGGATAAAGATATTGATGCGGTGGTGGCGTTAATCAGTCAGTCATAATAATAAGGAATGCAATAAAGAATAAAATGCTGGATTATGAATTGATTTGTACTCCGTCTCTTTCGTTTGCCTGACCTTTCCTTGTCCCACCTGAATGTGACGATGGAGAGAGCCGGCCTATTTTGATGGTTCGATGCGGTTTTTATTGTTTCGAGAAATCGGGTCAGCTGAGTCTCGACGCCGTCGTAGGTCGTTGCGTCGACGATGAAAACGTCGGTGAGATCGTCGGTGAGCAATTGGCAGGAGTAGCCGATATTTATGGCGGTTTCTGTTACCGGGAATGGCAAAAAAACGAGAATTATTTTCTTGAAGGGTCGAATTAGAAGAAAAATTTTCTTACCCTGTTTGTCACCGGTGAGGACCCAAAGTTTGATGCCAGCGAGGCCCAAATTAGCGATCGACTGAGGCACGCCATCCTGGAGTTTGTCCTCGATCGCTGTCGCTCCGAGAAGCGTCATGTCCTTTTCGATTTCCTCGTAAATCGCGTCGAGCTTATCGTCGCGGTCTTCGGTGCTGACGGCGGCCTCTTGATGCCTTTGTTTCCAATCGTTGAAGAAACTCTCGTCGAGATCGCGGACGGAAAGGCAAAGCGTGCGGAGGCCTTCGCCAGCGAATTTGTTGAGATGCTCCAGAGTTTTGTTTTTTATTTCGTCGCTGTCGCTCTTGAGCCTCTCGTAAATAACGTTGTCCGCGCCTTTGCAATAAAGTCGCAAATGCCCGTTTCTACGGAGAATAACGGACATGCGTTTTCTCACGTTGTTAAAATCGAGAATACACAATAATTCGTAAACCTCCCGATTTCCAGCGACATCGATCGTTATGCTGTTCGGCGAGCGCTCTCGAAAAACGAAACCAAAGTTTCTCGCTGCTGATACGAGCGCCGCTTCGTCCGGCGACTGCGCCTGATACTCCAGTCTCCCGTGTTTCTCCTCCGGCATTACCGTGTGGCAAAGAGCCAAAAGACGAAAGAAACTGTGCACGTCCTCGTTGTCACGGCGAACCGCCTCCAGCAGCGCCGGATCGTAAAATTTGAAATCTTCCTCGTAATCCTTGTTGAAGGAAAAATCCAGGGGTGGTACGGTCTGCCGAGATACAATTTATCATTTTTTATCGCTCGCAACAAAATTATTGAGAATTATCGATTAATTTGGATGAGATTGAAGTTCGCGACGTTGGGCTCCAATGAAAAATACGTTTTTCTATTAATTTTTCGTGCAATCTCAAAAATTATGCTAATTTTCGTATCCACGTTGTCTTTGGATCTTAAAAAATGATCGTTTTATTATTTTTATCAAATATTTGATAAAGAATCGTGAGATATGGTTCAGAAAAAAAGGGAATTTCGTTTAATTGCAACGACGCAAACTTCAGCATCGTTAGTTTAGAGACTTATTGACGGGATTAACGATTCAGGCGAGAAAACCATACTCCAGGATTTCTATCTACGAAACATTAGTTAGTCAATTCGATCCAGCGGGAAAGAAACAGAAAAACAGATGCGCAAAGAGCATTATCGAGGGTTACAGTGACAAAACATCCATCGACGAGCCAATAGAGCGATTCTTGCGTTTCCGCTCTCTTTTTGCCTCACAGAATCAAGCTTTCGATGTGGAAGATGAAAAATATCAAGTACCAAAGCCACCCCAATGTTTTACGATGCCATAACCCGCTTCTGGAAAAATACGTGGATTAGGTTTTCCCTGGCGAACGGGATGAACGAGCAAAATCCAATTTTTCACATGTAAATTTTTGCTTTTTTCTTTTTTTTTTGCTCATGGGATAAAAGTTCCGAGTGGAAATTGATTGAAACGACGAAAATTGCATGTTGCTCTCGTTAGTATCGAGTGAGGAACATAGACGAGAGACAGCCCCGACTGGGCACGTGGCGGCGGTGGAGAAGGTCAAGCTCGAGAGACGGGAAACCCTCGGGGGATGATCGACTGGACGGAAAAAAGTGTTTTCTGAAAGAAAGCATGCGTACTGAGGACTCTGGATGAAGCGTAGAACCTTCGATGATGTTGGGTTCCGGCGTGGTGCTCGACATCCCATCGGCTTGTTCGAGGAGCCGGGCGTTCGGACCGTTAATCGGACTATTTACTCGACGAACAAAATCCTGGCCGGTTTTCCAATGCATCGTCCCCGTCGTCAGAATATTCGTCGACTTCTACATGCGGCACATTTTTTTTCGATCAAATCTTGAGCCCTGACGTTGCGGACTCATTGCCAACGCCGCAAAATCACAAATCATCGCTTTTTGCCAAAAATTAACGAAAACAAAATCATTCGGCGGAGTGCCTTGTCGATTTTCCACAAAATCGATTAATCCTCCAAGCAAATTATAAGCTAATCAATGAAAATCAAAACTTGATAAATAATTTTCGTTCATTTTTCATGGAAACGACTATTTCGAGGTCAAGCTCGTCGGTTTCACGTTTTCCTCTATTCCCAACCGGAGAAAATGGTGCATCTTTGCGTTTATCCCCAAATATTAGCCCTTAACAGTCACACGGTTGTGTAACGTTTTTTTTTCTCGAAAAACGCTATTTTTTTTTGTAATTTTTTGGGGAATTTTTTTTTTTATAGTAAAAATGACTTGAATTAATTGAATTTTTGATCGGCTACAGTTAAGGGTTCAAACTACTTTACAGTATTTTTATTTTATTTTTTTTTCAAAATTCTTCATTTTTTTTAGCCCGTCAAAGTGAGAGGGTGTGACAAACCCCCAATCATTATTACGTAACAATTTTGAGGTGTGACCAGTAAGGGGGGGGGTTGAGGATCCCGGAGATGTGTATGTATGTTTCTTGTTCCCCGGCCTCCTGGGCCTCCCGCAAACAGCTGATCGGCCTCTCGACTTCTCGAAGAGAAAAAAAGGAGAAAAAATAGTGGAAAAAAAGTCTCACCTCGCTGAGATCGATGACTTCGCCAGTGACGTCGTCAATGATGTCGCCGTAACTTTTTCCAGCGACGGAGCACTTGTTAAAGGTCATAATATTTTGTGTCAAAGTTCCAGTTTTGTCAGAAAATATATATTCGATTTGTCCGAGTTCCTCGTTGAGAGTGGTGGTCCTTGCCTTGGCGTGGGTGTTGGTCGGCGCGTAATACATTTCTTCGTCCCAGTTGATAAGAAAGGATTGGACGAATCTGATGACCTCGACACTGACGTAAAGACTGATCGGGACGACGGTGTTCAATACGATGGAGTAAGAGAAAAATACGAGAAGAGCAATGACGGTCGCGCCGCTGAGAGGCTCGCTCGGAACGAGCGAGTCCCAGGGCAAATAAACTTGAAAGTAACGTCCGACAAGGCTCTCCCATATGCCACAACCGATCATGCAGAATGCGCACAACGATAAGAGGAAAAAAACAATCCCGATTATCAACAGATTGAGCAGTCTGTCGATCGAAGTTCTCTTGAATTTCGTCTTTCCCGAATTCTGCATCAGCTTCGTGTCTCTGCCAGCAAAGATCACTACACCGTAGCACCATTGGGTGTTTCTCAACACGCAACCTCGGAGAATTATTTTGTCGTTGTCCAGCACGTATCTGTCAGAATACCAAAAATCCACATTTTTTTATTTGTATTCATTTGGATTTATTTATATTTATTTATAATTATTCTTATTTATTTGTATTAATTTGTATTTATTTATGTTTATTTTTATTTATTTACATTTATTTGTAATAATTTATATTCCTTTATAAATATTTTGTGAAGCTGAATTTTGGATCGTCGGAAAAGCACGAAAAATGAATTTTTGGTTGGACATACTTGTTGCCTCGCCACGTGAGCGTTCCGTCGAACTTGTTTAAAAGATTGTTGGGCGTTTCGCAGACAATTTCGCCGTCGAATTCCCCGACAAGTTCGTTGTTGTCCATCATTTCGGCCGTCTCGATCAAGCACTGTCGACACTTGAGATTCGTCTCGCTGCAATCATCGGATTAATTAGCCACTGCAATCTCGTTTATTAACGCCGAGGATAAATCAATTTGGGATATATTTATTATACAAACCCATCGAGTTCTGCCGTCTCGATGTAACAGAGGCCGTTTGGTTCGCTCGTTGACAGCAAAAGCACGTCGGCAGCGACGAATTGGTCGTTTTCCATCCTTATGACATCTCCCACCTGCACTTGAGACCATTTTTCCACCTTCAAATTCGTACCCCGAAGTGTCTGCGATCTTCTATTATTTACTTGCGAATCGCTGCTGTGTCGTTGCTAAAAAATAATATCAGAACGTTCATTAAACTTCCTTTCATCGTCCAGACCCGAAAAAATGTAGAAAGAATCTTTCCTGGTCTATATGAACGATACCGAGCGTTGGATCGTCGGAAAACAACGAAAAATGGATTTTTTTTATTAATTATTTTGACAATTACGCGATCGTTAAAATTTTTCTAGTAAATTCAGTTCTTTAATGGCAATGAAGGCTGTCCCATTGTCGTTAACAATTTCTGTATGAAAATTTAGCCTTACATTATAAAAAATTATGAGTTTTCGTATGAGAGAGACCGAGAGCCTGGAACGTTGTAAAATAGAAAGAAAAGAACGGTACTCACAAAGTCGTCATAGGCATCTTTGACGGCAGTGAGAGTGAGGACCCCGATAAGAGGTATTGCTGTGGTGATTGGTGTGAGTGAGGAAATCGCGGGTATCATCTGAAGCACCAGTAAGCATAGGAAGTAGAAGTTGGCGAGCCGTTGAAATTGTTCAAACAAATTCAATGGCAGGAACGTCAGAACCGAATACTTGGACGTCTTGATGTAGTTGTTCTGCAAAAAATACGAGCAACCGCATTATTTTACGCTCATTAACAATTGCAATTTGCAGCTCGACGATTTTACGGTTTCAATTATTCGACGAGGCTTTTTTAAGGAAAGAAAAAAACAAATATTCAAACGGAGCTCCATAATTATGCAACTAGGCAACCGAGTCAAATGTTTTCCCACCTAATGACAATAATATCCTTGAAAAATGAATGAAAAAAAAAAGCGAGACGATTGTTGCGTAGATGCGTCCGGAGCGAAGAATAATAATTAGGAAATAGACATGCCAAGTAGGTAGTTCTGATCCTTACCGCATAATTAAATTGTGAGTTGTACTCGCGATTATTCGCGCGGATCCTCCTCTCCGTTTCTGTAAAAAAAGAAAGTCGTACGGCGTGAATCAGGGTACACAAAATTTCACAATCTAAAATGTTTTTTCTCCTTCTCATTTTCCTCGTAATTTTTACGAATAATCGAGATTTTCCATGTTTCAAGATTTTTTCATTATTAATAAATAATAAAGAGCGGGGAAAAATGTCTTACGCCAAGCTCTTACTAATCGAAGTTTATTCCATCGTTAAGAATATTCTTAGTCAAGTTTTTCCATGAGAAATTCTGCTTTTTCGCTATTTGGCTGTAAATTTGGATGAAAAATGATTAGAAATAAAAAAACTGGAACGAGAGTACACAGAATTTCGCAATCTCAAGCGTTTATTCTTTCTCTCTCATTTTCCACGTAATTATTACGAATAAACGAGATTTTTCATGTTTTGAGACTTAAAAATTATTAATAAATAATAAACAGCGGAAAAAATGGTACACGCCAAGCTTCTAGTGATCGACGTTTATTAGACCGTTAGAAATATTTTCTTTAAGATTTTTGCATGAGAAATTCTGCTTTTTCGCCATTTGGCCATAAACTTGGAGAAAAAATAATTGTAAATGAAAAAAAAATCGTATAAAAGGGAAGATCGAGGGGCAGGCAGGCAGGCAGGCAGGCAGGCAGGCAGGCAGGCAGGCAGGCAAGGCTCGTGGATGGGACTCACTGCTGGAGAAAAAGACGGTACTGCGGCCGATGCACTCGGTAGCGGGTGGCGAATTGGGAATCGCGGAGGATGAGCTCGTCGGTGTAGGACGATATCTGGTGCCTTTCCAAACGACCAATTTGCCGAGGACGGAGAGGAGAGACTCGCGGAGGGTGGTGTGCCTGGTAGTGGTCGCGTTGGTGCTCGGTCCACCGAGGCTGCTGCTCGAGTCGCGAGACTTGGAGCACTCGCCGCCGGCTGGTTCGAGCTCGTCGCACGATGAAGCGAAATTAACGACGACGTGGCTCGAGGACGAGGCCGGAAGATGGTGATGGTGATGGTGATGATGAAGATGATGATGCTGTTGCTGCTGGTGATGATTGTTGTTGCGATGTCGATGGAGATGGAGACGATGAGGTTGCTGAGGCTGTTGCTGCTGAGGCGGCGTTTCGATCTCCAGTTTGTTTTTACTTTTTCGTCTTTTACGCTTTTTTTTTCGAGTCCCACCGGAACTCATCAAAATTCCTTTCTGCACGCTCGTCTCAGCGCCAGGGGCATCGCTCGCCCCTCGAGATCCATCTCCTCCGCTCTCCACCGGACTCGTTCCACCCTCTTCTCCTGCTATCTCCGAGCTCGCCTCTCTCACCTTGTCCAGATAATTCCCAACCATTTTTCCAGGTCATCGAAAAACAACACAGAAACATGATATCTTTAATGACAATCCTCTTTCCCTCCATCCTTCCTTCCTCCCTTCCTTCCGGAACACATTTGCTAACTATTTTATTCCTGCCTCCAACCGTTTCACACTTGCTTTCGACTTGATACATTTTTCTCATGACCTTTTTGGAATGTTTTTTCAAATCAAGAGAATAGAAGATCGAGCATTTGATACGATCTTGACGTTCCCATCGATCGAATGCAACAAAAACTCATCATTTTTTATGGTATACAGCATATGGTATTTGTCAACGATAATGGAAAAGTTTTTTTTTACCATTGAAAAATTGAATTTACCAGAAAAATTTCGACGATCGCATTAATTATCAAAATAATTGATGAAAAAATTAATTTTTCGGCGTTTTCCAACGATGTAAAGTCAAGTATGATAAATAAATAGTGTAAAACGACTGGAGGCGTTACGTAGCTTTCGATCAAGAGGCAATATTTGAGTCAGAGGAGCGGGGGAGATTGTAGAAGGAAGAGGAAAATAGGTAATAGTTGATCGACCTGCTCGAGGATGGTGGAGCATGGAACTCACCTCGAAGACCTCGAGTTCCAGCGTGTCCACCTCGACGCTCATCGCTATCCTACGCAACAACTAAGATTATTATTCTCGTTATAGGTCGAATAGTGTGTACCTCGTAGTCGTCCCGTAACCGGGAAGAGCAGCATTGGATCCGTTGTCCTTGGAGGTTGATGGAACAAGAGGAGGAGGATGCGGTAGCGGCGGCAGTTCCCGGAGCAAAACTTATTTCCTTGATCGAATAATTATCTTGGAGTCGTTGCTTTTTTCCTGACATTTTTCCTCCACCCAGGCTCAACGCGACAACATCAGGCTCGAGCGATCCGAGCTCCCGGATTGGACAATCGTGCCCGCCAACTCTCGTTGCAATCTCGTGGTTTTTCTAAAATTTCGATCGCCACCGCCACCGCTCCGGTCGACGATGATGACCACGACGACGACGACCCCCCCTCCTTTCCTTTCTTCTTTCTGATCCAATTTTTGCCTCGTTCAACAATCACTCTCTCCGATCTCACGCGTGATTTCGGCATTTTATTTCATAAACTATCGATCCCAAGCCGCGCAATCTTTTTTCCTCAAAATTTTTCCCTTTCTTCCTCTCTCTAATTTTTCTCTTATCGTCTCCTCGTGCTGCTGCTTCCGGTTTCCTCCGACTTTTCGGCTCTTCTCGCTGTGGGACTTCCTTTCCGTTGGCAATTCGATGCGAGCAGCCCCGAAGCTATTCATACGCGAACCTCCTGTTTCTCCTTCTTCCTCTTTTTCTGAAAGAAATTATTATCATTGACGGAGACCGATTTTTGAAGATTCGGGAAAAGGCACCGAGACAACGAGAGGGAGAGGCGAGCGACTTGCCGTTCGACAGATCCGACCATTCTCGCGCCTCAAAAATCATCGCGATCATAACATTTTTTCGGTTTTTCAACAAATTCGTAAACTAAATAATAATTGTGGCAATAAACGTTCGCTTTGTTGGAATGCAACGAAAACTCGTCATTTTTTATAGCAGAACGAAAACTTTTCATCCACAATTTATCAACGACAATGGGAGAGTCTTATTTGCCATTGAAAAACTGAATTTACTAGAAAAATTTTCACAATCCCATTAATCATCAAAATAATGAATAAAAAATTGATTTTCCGTTGTTTATCGACGATGCAAACTCGGGTACTATCTAGAGTTTTGGGAGAAAGGATGTCTCGGAGAAGGAGGAAACGAGGGTGATGGCGGAAGTTGATCGCATTTTGAGGAGATATTAGTTGGCCGTGAGTCAATGCGTGTGACTCGACAAAACGTATGCGGATCGCGGAATGTCATTCGATTAAAAAGCCGGATAAAGAGGGAGGGAGGAGTTGAGGAAAATGAGATGGTGGTGGTGGTGGTGAAACGGCGAGAGGGTGGCGAGAAAGAGAGAGACAGAGTCAAGAAGACTGTCCGTGTGTGTGTGTGTGTGTGTGTGTGTGCGGGGGAGAGGCAGCGAGAAGTGTGCGGAGGAATGAGAAGTTTACGACGATTTGTTAATCTGTATGCGTGATCGAAGTCCGCACGTGATCGAGGGAGAAAACGAGAAGCGTTTTATATTCGCATGCCCGAGTAACGATCGGGAGGTATGGCGAGGGGGCGAGAGGGAGAAAGAAGAAAAAACGCGAACGAGAACGATGCCGGATCCTTGACGGGGAGTCCAGAGCCAACAATTTCCTTAACAATAATGTCTGTGTGTGTGTGTGTGTGTGTGTGTGTGTTTTTTTTCTCTTGTTTTTTTTTGTTACCTACTGAGAGGCTTTGCTCGTTGTTTGGCTGAGGAATCGATCGACGCCTGTTCTCGCTTTTTCTCGGCCACTTAACGCGCGTATGGAAAGCTCGAATAAAAATTTGACTCTGGCTCGCCCCCTCCCCCTCGCTCGTCGCGCGATGTATTCGTCGTTTCTCCTGACCATCAACTTCGCTGCTGCTGCTGCTGCTGCTGCTGCTGCTGCCTATTTCTCGTGGTTTTTGTTCTTTCAACCCTCCGCCCCGCGGCTTTGTCACGGCCTCTCACTCTCCTCGTCTCTTCGCCGATAATAAACACTTTCGCGCACCCATTTAAAACAATTGACTCGTGGAGGATGAAGCCTCGTACGTCGTATGGCCAAAGAGCGTCGAACGCGGCGTGAGTGTGCGCCTCTGTTTTCTCACTGGCCAACACGATCCGCACCCTTTTCCCAAATTTCCACCGATTTCCATTTTTTATCGTTCCTCACGCTCGCTCTCTCGGTTTTTTTTTACCTCTGCCAATACGACCCCGACAGTTCCTTCGAGATTTTTCGGTCGCGGGGCTCGATCTTTTCTTCAAAATTTTCGCACACGCTGCCACGAAAAATGAAAGCTTATCGTTATTTTTTCTCTTTCTTTTATTCACTCCCGCACTATCGAGTCTGGAGGTTTCTTTAATGTTGGCAAAACCGACGTTGTTTTTCGCACTCGCGACGTCTCCATTTCTCTCGATGTTGCTCAACGCGATTCATCCTCGCTCGAGCTTTTTCCACATTCACTTTTTTCTTCTTTTTTTTTTAATCCCACAACTCGAAAACTTACGCACACACTACGCACCTCCTAATTTCGATGCTTCTTTTATTTTTTATTTTTTTCACACTCGCTCACTCTCGACTCGATCTTACCGGACGCGAAATATAATCGCTGTGCGGGTTCACGATGACGAATAAGTAACGAGACAGCAGCGAATAGGCGCGAGGACACGAGCTCGAAAGCTCATCGAGTCTCGAAGGCGACCACTACGACGACCAAAGCGACAACGACGTGTGCCTACTTTGAAATCTCTCGGTCAATGTTCCCTCGGCTCGTCATCAACCCGTTTTGTTGATCGCCGGTAAATTCGAGACTACTCATCGACCCGAATCCGCCCAACAGATACCAGCACAGCAGCACCAACTTCCGGCAACCGCGGAAACGACCCGCGAATCTCTTTTACGCCTTCTTAAAGCTGCGATCGTCGTCCGCGGCGCCACCCTCGTTTTTCAACTATTTCTCTCTACTGCGCCGGCTACGCGCTCGATATCGTAAAATATACAAATTCCCTTCGCAACGTGAGATCCACGTTTTTTTGTTGAATTCCAAACAAACCCTCGCGAGGGAAACAAAACGATAGACAAAAAAAAATTTACGTCGACCTTGACGGACTGGGTCAATTTGACCCAGGGTCAGTTTCGGCTGAAAAAAATCAGGAATCCGTAAAAATTCGAAAAATATCGAATTGCATTGTTTAAACAAATTATTGAAAGTTACGATTCACTGAAAAACAGTAAATTTTCAAGTTTCGACGTTTCCGAACGAAAAAAATCGTCAATTTGACGAATATTGATTAACGACGCTGCAAATATTTCTTTCGGTAACCGAAATTCATGAAAATTTGGCAAAACGCCATGTTTTCATTTCTAAAGAAATTTCCACGTGTTCGAGCAGCCTCAACAAGTCCGAATAATATTTGCAAGTCCAGAAATGTTTCGTCAGCTCGTTTAAAAAAAAATTATAATGATTTCAATGTAACAAGGACGTAAAAATGGAGAAAATAGAGAAAAAAATAGAATTTACCTTCAACGGGACGTGTCGCGGCGCTTCGTGACATCGTTCAGTCGTTGGGTATTTTGTGCGAAGATTTTGGAATCTGGGGTGAATGATAGTGGTCCTCCTTCGTCTTCGGCGAGTCCTCGTGGTCGTTGAGCTCGGTGGTTGAACGATTTTGACAAGGAGGAATAAAGGCACAGTCGATGAGGTAATTGCGGCGTCGTTGCTCGATGAATATTTTTTCACGAGAAGCTCGCGCGGGCTTAGTATTTGGTAGAAAGACGAGAGTGTCGGCGCGTCGGGAGAGTAAATAGTAAAGTTGGTCACCGCCAGCGGTGCCGGATAACAAGAGGATGTGGAATCTTCGGGTTCCTGGATAATTTCGTCGAGAAAATCAGGCCCAGAAAGAAAAACCGAGTGACTCGGATTCGGAATGAAAGGCGATTGGTCCTCGTAGGCCGCGTCAAGGAGCCGAATTCCCGAATAATCAATTAGGCACTTGGGTGATGAGGAATCGTTGATTTTTCTCGTATTTACAAATGTTTTTATTTCTTCGCTCCGTCTCGATCGCGTCCTTCTCGGCTTGATTTTCTCTTTGGTCGTGGACGTCCCGCAGCCGCTCCTCGCGTCGAATATTTCACGGCTTCGGAGGGAAGGCCCGAAAGGAAAAACCGGACAAAAGGCCAAGGCAATGTTTTTGTTTTTGTTGTCGTTTTCGATCGGTGGCGATTCCGTGGGGAATCCAGCGGCAGCGGCGGCGGCAGCAGCAGCAGCGGCAGCGGCACCAGCACGACCGGGCTCGGCGTCCATGTGGGGTCGTCTCCACTCCCCTCCTTCTCCTCGTCACTTTCTCCCAGTCGTCCAACTCCTCGCGCTTCCGCTTTCCCTCCCGCCCCCTCCTCCTCCTTCTCTTCGAGCGGGAACACGACGCACCAACGCGATTTTACTCGAACCTGCCACCCCGGCGACCACTTGTACGATTCCTTCACCTTTCTCCGCTTCTTCTTCTTCTTCTTCTTCTTCTTCTTCTTCTTCTTCTTTCGACCTTTCTTTACTATCTTCTCTCCCCGCCGACAAAATTTTCCGGAAATCAAATTCCCACAGCCTCGATCTCTTTCCCACGATCCTCCTCTTCGGGTCCCCAATATTTTTTCCACTCGAACGATCCAATTTTTACTCACCGCATTGTCCTCTCTGTCCCTGTGAATCAAAATCAACGTCTCAATTCTTTTCCATCCATTTTTTTCGGCAAATTTCAAGTTTTTCCATTTTTTTTTCGACGATCGTGGAGAGAAAAAAAATCAAACATGTGCTGGGAGGTAGGAGTTCGAGGACAAGATTACTGATGGGAAATAAAAACGGAAAAATTTGCTGTATTTCTTGGAAATTTTTGAAATTTTTCAAAAATTCAAGGTCATCGGTTCTTTCGCGGCTTACGCGATAATTATTGGAGATAGAGGGTAGCTCGAGGCGGCAAATTAAAGAGATTATAAAAACGAAGAGAATGAGCCCCTGCAGAGGTTAAAATTTGAAGGAGAAAAAAAGTTACAGGCATTTTCGTGGATTAAAGATTTCATAGCGTAAGAAAAATGTAACGTTTGATTTTTTTTTTTATTCCGTCTGGTGAAACGATCAGGAAGGACGATCGAAACATCGCGGCAAATATTTCAAGTTGGAGTGCGGTTCGCGATAAATAAATAAGATGGTCGGTGGATAAAAATCCATATGACAAAATCGGACGTAACGACGAGAAGTTTTTCGATCCGGTGGAGGTTTCCCACTCGAGTTAATTAATTAAGGCTACCTGGGCATTTGAAAAAAGAAATTTCGCTGAATCGGCGAAGCGAGGGGGCTGAGGGAACGGCGAGGAAGAATGGCAAGGGCAGGGTGAGAGAAAAAGAGAAAAGTTGTCCATCGGTTAACCCTGATTAAGAATACGAAGGACGCGGACGAGGGTTGGCTCAAAGTTCACGACTTATAGCGATGCACGTAAGAGTCCAAGTGTGAGCGGATTGGCCCGGACAATTGTCGATCTTTCAAAGCGAAGCACTTTATTTTACTTTCGTAACCGACAATCGGAAAAGGCGTTTGCGGCGAGCAAGTGTTCAAGAGGTCGAACCAACTATTACGTGGGCAAGAGAAAGGGAAAGAGAGAGAGAGAGAGAGAGGGCGAGAGAGAGAGAAATATAAAAGGTAAATCCCGGGCTGTGGTAAATCTCGTGGCCGGTGACCTTGGCACTAGAGAGCATTATCAATTCACAACTCGAAGTGGTTTGTCCCTCGATATCTACCCTTTGCCTTCTCTTTTAACATTGCGAGGTGCTTTGGGAAGGGGGGGGGCAAAAACCGTTGAAATGTTGGGCAAAGCCTGACGTGTACCGGGGCGCGCGCGCGCTTCTCCGCAATAATCAATTCTCTCGCTCGCTACTCTCTTTGCGCTTTACAACTTATAAATTTGTCCCCGCGAGTTTACAAACTTTTTTTCTTTGCTCTTTGGCCATCGGCTCCTCCTCCCCCGAGTTTTCTTGGCCCTTTACCCTGTCCTTAAACTTTTCCATGGTTAATTTTATTTACACGAAGTACACGAAGCTCACGACGTTTCGCTCGTGAGGAATTAACTTAGTTCCAAATTACGAAGTTAAAAACTTGAAAATTCGGGGGGGATCGACAAAAAATGATATTTTTGTCGTGGCTCGTGCTCGAGTCTGAATATTTCATCGAGAGCTAACGAGCACTGAGGGAAAATAAAATTTTTTCGTGATCACGCATTCTCCACATCGAGTGGCCCACGGCGATTTACTCTCGTCGTATACACACTGGGTCAATTTGACCCGGTTGAGATTTTTAGTGTAGAATGATTTTCTCCGTTTTCTAGATGAATTTTTTTTTTCCGGTCAAATTGACCCAGTGTGTACACGAGCCTGGTCGACGTCCCTCATACATCGCCCATCGCTTCAATCTCGACGCGGCATCACCGCGAAGAGACAAAAGTAATTTGTAAGCGAGCGCGTGTTTTTCCAGCATGAGAAAAAAGAGAAAAATACAGAGAGAAGCGCGAATCATTGCGCTCGTAAAAAACGACACACCGAGAGTGCAAACGTCCGTGAGAATATGGAGGGGAATACGAAAAATGACTTGCAAGGCGATTCGATAACGAATTTAATCGAATGCGCCCGCGACGCGATATCATCGCCGTCGCTTCGCTAGTTACTGATCTCTCGCTCGTGTGTCTCGTTTACATTGCAACGTTCCAACCAGATAGCAGCTCCTTATCTTATTCTGATAATAGAAAGCGCGAGGGACAGACGAGCCAGGGAGGGGACACGGTAATTGTCACCCGAACGGTATTTACGGCAAAAATTGCCTTGTTTGATATACATTTTCTTTTATTTACGTTACGCAACAAACGACTACGACGGTTGCCTGATAAATGAATCATTTTTCCATTGGGATTTACGTTCCTCTTCAATTCGCCATTCATTTTTTTTTTCAACTCAATTTTCTTTCCGGAATTGTGCATTTAGGAAAAAGACGCGTTCACGCTTTTAAGGAAATTTTATGGTAACGTGGACTTTGCCCAATGAATTTTTTAATCGAGCCAAGAAAAAAAATAATTTTTCCCTAAAAATTGACATTTCTGCTAAATTCGTGATTTATTTTTCTTTTCAAGAAAAAAAAGTTTTCCCTGAAAATTGACGTTTCTTATAAATTCGCGATGTTTTTTTTATTTGGTTCAATTTTGTTTTAGGAATTTATAATTCAGAAATAATTCAATGATAACGTGGATTTTTGGCTGATTAATTTTTTAATCAAGCCGAATGCTTTTATCGTAATTAGACCAAGACTAATTAGTGGCGACCGGCCCCAAATGACAACCAAGAGAGCTGGCGACCCTCCGAGGACAGACTTTTCAGGCGCACAACTCGCGGTGATAATTAATAATGAAAAATATGGTGGAATTTGTCCAGAGGAGACAACAACGTTACTTTGAAAAGTTTGAGTCACGCGATTCACTCGCAACACCGCGCCGCGAGTCTTCTTGCGCTGCGGAGAACAAACTCTGCGATTCTTACGATACAATAAATATCGGGCGATCTAATCGCATGGAATTTAGTGCCGCGGTCATTCCTCATTGCTCTGTCAAGGTCAAAAAATGATTTTTCATGAGCATCGACCAAAAATTCAGAAAATTACGAAATTTTTTATCGATTCACAAAAAAGGCTGTAAATTTTCTTTATTTTGCCGAATTTGACTCTCCCCCCCCGGCTGGATCTCTTCGTTTTCGAATTATCTTTGACCTCGTCGCCCAAATTTTCTCGTTATCTGCATTTATTGATTATTAGAGGATTTTTCAAGTCACCGGGCGATAAAAAAATTTAATTTTTTCATTGACAATGACGAGAAATATTTTTTCCGTGGTAATGTTGGGATTATCGAGATTTTACAAATACCTCGTGATAGCCGGAGAATCCCCATGCTTTCGCATAGTAATCTCTCGGTGTCTGCATATTCCAATATTTTTCAGTCACAATATAAACAGAAATTTTGTATTAAATTCTTTTGTCACGCCCCGCGTTGACTCGGTCCACAGCTCGATAATTGGAACGTTTGTTTTTTAACAGAATCGAAAAACCGGCGAAAAAGCACGAGCGGAAATGTCGCGCTGACTAATCGGCGAACCGAACGAATCGCCAAAGTTACTCATCGAGGGAACGGCCCGGAGTTTCTGGACTTTTTTCCTTCTCGTGGACGGTTATCGGCGATGTAGAGAAAACCCAGCGACACATGGTGCGGCGATTCACGGTCGAAAGATCTTCGAAGGCACCGAAAAAAAATGGTAATTCCAAGAAATTGACGAATCGCGTCGGTCGCGACGTCGAAATTTGTCTCGAAATAAAATAGTACGTTTGCGGCGAATGAAATTTCTAGAAGGCGACGCTCCTGAGGATCGCGGTCTCGTAACCGGCGGCGGCGATCGAGATGACTGACGAGAGGCGCGGGTTTGCGGACACTCGCGAGTACGATTGACCTGTCGATCGCGCCTGCGCCTGCGACTCCGTCGTTTTTGTCGCGCCCCTCTCCCGACCAGTGTCCGCGACTATTAGCAACGACAACGACGCGCCGCCTTTTCGATATTCTCCTCGAATATATCTTGCTCTACTAAGCAAACTCGAGCTTCGTCCTCGAGTTCGATGTTCCAATGAAAATTAAATATTTTAATTATGCCCCACGTTTCCTCGGATTATCGAATTATTACAAATCATCATCACAGCCATGGCAATTATTGTCCTTGTTCCGCGTGAACAATTCCGGAAACAAAGTCTACTATGAATTTTCCATAACGGGATCGATTATTGTTGTCGAAAGTTTGAAGCCCTCGCCGGGGGGAGGGGGGGGGGGGGGGGGGGGGGGGGGGGGGGCGGGGGGAGACCACAAAAAATAGTTTATAAAAAAAATCAATCTTTATTTCTAATCTTTGTATTTAATTTTTATTAAATTTTTATTTATTTAATTTTCATTTATTGAAATTTAATTTATTGAATTTTCATTTAACTGGAGGGGATTGAAATAATTTTATTTATTTGATATATAAAACTTCTGAATTGAAATAAATGGAAATGAATAAAAATAAATAGAATATGTCATTTATTTTAAGCAACATGATTGTTTAAACAAAATTTTATATTTGGGAAAAAAATAAATATTTCTTGGGATTTAATAAATAAGTGTTCCACGAAATTTTTTGTAAATATACTCTTTTATAATTTTTTTTCCGGCTGGGGAGGAAAAGTTGGTGGTAAGGAAAGGGCCCGAAGGAATAAAGAAGAAGGTGGACGATCGGGGAGGTTCCCGACGGTGATAAGCTGTGGCGAGGGTTTCCTGGCGTGTCGGGTAATTCCCAGGATGATAATGTCACGACATTTGCGGGGAAATGCCAGGCGAGAGATGCGGAAGGTTCGGGGATCGCGTTATGGAGTCCGAGGGCGCGGCACCGTTTCGGTTCTCCGCGAAAATTCCAACGCGGCGCATATAAAAACGAAAAAAAAAAAAAAAAAAAAAAAAAAAAACCAAAAAAAACAAAAAAAAATTCAAATTTTATAAAAAAAAAAAAAAAGGGCCCCCAACTGTCGATCAAAACTATTGAGCGACAACCCCAATGCCGACGAACCAGCAGCTCCGTTAAACGGCCAATAAAACCTGTGCGCGACAGACCTAGATACGTATCTATTGTAACAGCCGACGTAATGGGGCTCCTTCTCAAACTCTCGACGACGACTCTCCATTCGTCTCTCTTATCTATGCGTCTACATGCTGCGCATAAATAAAAGTGTCATATGCATGCACTTGTGGCTCTCGTACAAATGAGTGAGAGCGCGAGACCGACCTTGCGCTATAGTGATTCGTATGGTGGTGTATGATTGCGACGAAAATAACGGCAACCACATGGACCAATGGGGCTCTGACTCTCTGGAAGAGGACCGAGGATGACCCTGGACGTGGAAAACGTGCGAATCTATTGACGGGTCTAGAAGAGATCGTTGGGGTTTTAAAAAAAAGTCTTTGGCGTTCGATTTTGATGGCGTAAGAGTGTCGCGAGAGGAAATGTCGTCATCGCGAGATGTATCGGTTTCGCGGAGAGCGAAGCGAAGCGGCGCTGGTAGTTCGGGGTACGGAAACGGTAATCTATGGGGCGCGCGCGGATGACGGCGATAAGACTAGTCAGGTGGCGGAGAGGTTTGATATTTTTTATGAAAAGTAGAGAAGCGGAGGATCGGGCGATTTCATAAATGCGCGATAACGATCGCGCCCGAGCTCTTCTGCGGAGTTGTGAGTTCGGTGAATTTCCGTAGATTGTCGTTAAAGTTTGTAAATACTTTGTACAACATCAATCCGTGTTCAGATCGATTTACTCTCGTCGTGTACACACTGGGTCAATTTGACCCGGATGAGATTTTTAGTGTAGAATGATCTCCTTCGTTTTCTGGATGAATTTTTTTTTTTTTTTTCGGGTCAAATTGACCCAGTGTGTACACGAGCTGGATCGCAATCGATCAACGCGTCGCAGCCCCGTCCGATTGTTCCCAACAATCGAGAGGATTTTCGCCAAGTGTGTACATCGTTTCCGAGAATGGAATCTCGACGCGCAAAAAGACTACGAAGGTAAAAATCTGTTGACGTGTGTGCTGCTGTGGACGGCATCTATCGGCACGAGCAGGGTAGGGCATGGGGGTGAGGCAGGATAACAACGAGGAAACGACTGTCGCGGAGGAGCGCCTGGTTTCTTTTATCCCCCCCCCCCCCTGCCCTCTCTGCCCGGCCGTTCCTCGATCTTCCTACGGCGAAACGCCCGAAGCGCTGGACGCACATTAGTTTAGTTTTTTTTTCTCCAATCGTCAGTCAGAGACGCTCGGGGATTTTTTTAGATTTCTATTTTCGTAATCGCTGAGCTTGGAATACAAAGTCAATTTAAAATAGAGAGAATTTGACATGCGGCAAAAAATGAATGACGTTGAAATGCAACGAAATTCTGTTTTTTCTTTACCAGATCCGCACGATTCTTATGAAATATTGAGTAAAGAAAATAAAACGATATTTTTCCAAGATCCAAAGACAAAATCGGATACGAAAATTGTCAAGATTTAAGAAGTTTACCAAAAAATTGATATAAAAATGTATTTCTCGTTGGAGCCCAACGTTGCTAACTTCATTGTCATAAAAATGGTTTGGTTGATGCGATATTTTTTTACCGAAACAATATTTATCGCTCTCCATGCTCAACATTATTTTTTAATAAAAAAAAACTACAGGGAAAACGTATTTTCTCGAGCGACGAGACTTCGGTGCAATACTTTGACAAGGAGTGGTTGATGCTCGGAAGAGGGGGAGCGATAAGATAACGCGGGCGATAAGCGAAGAAGAGATTCGAGACGAAAATTTGCGAGGTCGCAACTCGCAACACGCCCTTAAGGTCCGACGCGTATATGTTCCATTTTGCCCCAGGCCCGCGCCGCTACTCCGCCGAAGTCTTTGAAATTTCTTACGAAAATTGTAACCCGACAAATAACAATGACGAAATATTTTTCCTCAGTAAATAACGAGCGACACTAACTGTCAGTCGCGGATGAATTGATTCGATCCGACACACAAACACAAAACACACAGAAACCCGTGCGAGTGTGTGCGGGGACGACGGGACACGACGGAAGAAGTAATGGGGTGACTTTTGTGGATGAAGGCACGGGCGAGGTCGTAGCCGCCACCGGACTAATGGTTTCCGCGGAAGGGTGCGCTATGGACACACCTTCCATGCCCTCGCTCTCTTCCTTTTCTCTCCTATTTTATTTAGCGACCTGCATTTCGAAGCCCCGAGATAGTTCTCCATTAGTTATATCTTCGTAATGGCTTTTATTCCGCACAGAAAACATCGCGCAGCCGTCTTCGAGCAGGTACGATGGGGCGCTGAGCCTCGGCATGAAGTTTGACTTAAAAATTCGTTCTAGTGCATGAAAAAAATGAACACGCTCATTTACCGAAAAATAAAAACGACATTATTGACCGCCTCTGTTTAATTTCAAATTCATGACAATTTTCGTACCGATTTTGTCTTTGGATTATAAAAAAATATCGTTTTATTATTTATTATATATAATTTACAATTAATCATTGCTAATTATAATAATAATAATTATTATTATAAGACTCGTCAAGAATGGCTAGGAGAAACATAATTTCATTGCGTTCCAACGCTGCAACCTTCGGAATCGTTTTTCCTTTCATTTTTGTAAAAATTACTGCGACCTTCAAGGTCGTTTATTGTTTTGTTTTTCTCAACGATACGAAAGTCTGATTTTTTTTCGAAAACATCGACTTTTGGAGATGAACAAAATTTTTGGCCTTCTTGCGTTTTGGTTCTTCGAAGTTTGTCGGAAATTGGGAAATTTTCACGTTTGTATCCAAAAATATCTGATTTGACCTTAATCGATATAATGTTCAGCGTTTTCGCAAGCTCATGAAAAATCAATAAAATGGTTAATCGGTTTGGAAACTGTTGTAAAATATCGTTTGTTTTTGTACAGCGGGAAAGATCGCGCAGCGGCGGCTGCTGCTGGTGCTGCTCGTGGAAAGGAAACGAGCGAGAGCACGCGCGTCGTAATCCATCGACGCTGCTGCTGCTGCTTTTGTGTATGGGCTTTTGTGTTGGAGGGAGTCGGCGTTGCATAATATCCTCGTCGTATCGTGTTTACATGTCGAATCCCTGTTGCTCTACAAACACGTGATGCTCGGATTTGCCTCGTTCGGCTGCTGCACCGCGATTTCCCGTATTTCTTTGTCGAGCCGAAATTATTTGGGAAAAATCGTGGTCGACGGTGAAAAATTGGAGAATGCTGAATTTTTTTTTCTATGCAAATTCTCATGGAAAATGAAGCACCGAGTGGTTTTACGAGCTCTGGGTTCGGCAGTAAAAAAAATGCGTGAAAATCGATCGATCAATCCGATCGCCTCAACGTTTCGATCGAAAAATACGAAAAGCGGAAACGTAAAACGCGGCAATCTGGTACGAACGACATTCGATACGAAAACTCGAATTTTTCGTCGTTTTATTACGAAAAACCGAAAAACATTGAAATTTGAAAGAAAAATTTGTGGGGATATAAAATATATATATTTTGGTCACAAGGGAGGGGGGAGCCGCGAGAGAAAAAAGTTTGAGGTTCGAGTGTCGGAAGCACGTGGTATAAAGGGGCATCGAAGCGTCACGGGCTGAAAGCGCGCGTGACGTTCTTCGTCCGATGGTCAAGGTCTCGTTGCGAGCGTTCGAAATATCGTCAAGTTCTCGCGTATGAATTTAACGATGTTTCCGCGTAGCCTGGTACGCCGAGCTCTCTCAATTGCGAGAGAGTAATTATGAAACGCATTATAACCGCATTGAAAGAGAAATTTTCAAATATTCGAAAGATAAAAAATCAAAGCGTCCCGATGTTAATCGCTCGAAAGAAAAACGAAGCGAAGAAAACATTTATTCGATGAGAATTGACTTGCACTTTATTCCTCGGCGTTAAAATCATTTCTCCAATTATTTCCAAAGCCCGAGGACACAATGTATACGCGTGTGTCCGTATAAATAAATATGAAAGAGGTTATGACGAAGGTTCGGGGTTAGGAGCGATAGAGCCGCGTGTATACTAACGACCGCCCTACTCGTTTCTATTATTTAAAGCCATGTCCGTTCGATCGACCTCTGGAGCGTTCTACGTTTCTTTTCTTACAGATCCCGCTGACTGACACACTCTACACCCTCCCCGTTGATCTATACGAGCCCGTGGCTCAATTCGTACCTGCGTGACACTGAAAATCCCTTAAATAAATTCATTTCTCTCGCGAGAGAAAAAAAAAACACGAGAACAAATCGTTTCTGTGGGATTCGCCGAATTGCGAGAAATTCGTGGAAGACGAGCGGGCGAGCGGCGTCGTTATAACTGTAAGACCGAAATGGTTCGCGCGCGAGTGAGAGCTCGGACGTGACAAGAGACGTCGAATCAATATGTAGTAATTTGTACGGACATCGAGTTGATATCTACACGGGACAATGTTGGTTCTTTGCTAGTTGCTCCTGATGAGTGTTTACAATTCGCGAAGTCGTGAGCGAGCTATACTTATCGCTGACTCGGAAATTTGAGGCGTGCCCGTGATCGGAGCTGGCGCGTCTCTCGGACATGAAACGCGATGTCCCGGGGGCCGAGCGACTGATCCACGGATCGAAAACTTTTTCAAAAACTTTGATCGAAACTCCCGAAATCCTTGAACGCTGCTTTTCGCGAAGAAATAACAACGCCGAGTCGAAAATAATGAACGAGTGACTGTACCGCGTGATTCTAGAATCACGGAACATGAAAAAATCGAGTTAATTTTATCGATTATTCGGCGGTTAATGGACAAGTGTGTCTGCGTGTGTGTGTGTGTGTGTGGTCGAGATTGAGCTCTGGGTCGATCGCGGAAAAATGAGTCATTCAGGACCGCGCGCGTCAAAGGCGATAAAAAATGCACAAACGTTCGGGGAACGGCATTTTTCTTTTTTTTTTTTTACCTATAAATACGTAACAGGTATTATTTCCGGGCGGTAAAAAGTTGGCGTACAACTCAATTATCAGCACCACATGGTCCAAATGGCTCTTCTCTTTGGCGCCACTGGCCTGAAGAGTCCGCAGTGATTTGCACGCAGCACCGATAAACGAGAATGTCGAGAGTACACGCGGCGGCTGTATCCGCGACTGTACTAACGACGCGACGATAATATTATGAAAGGGGAGGGGAGGGGGCAACTGCGAACGAGATGGAAGTGGAAAGGGCTGCTGGTTCCCGGTACATCGAGGAAACGTCTTTCCGTTACTGTCGCTAGCCCGCCGGAGACAAAAAACCTGTTGCTTCGAACTCGAGAAAGGAGAGGGGAGACGCGCGAGTGCGAGTGCACTCGCCATCTTGTACAGTCGCGAGCAAAACCGAGAGTGGCGCGGGCTCGAGACGGAGAGAGGGAGAGAGCGGTTGATTAAAAAGCAACGATTCGTATTCGCGAAATTTCTCATCTCGTAGTATCAACAAGATTTTTTTGCAACAAAAGTGGGAAAGCTTGAAAAAAATATAGAGAAAGAAGAAAAGTGACTGAATAGTTAGGTTATCGCGACATAAGCCGGCCTCGCATCGTCGTACGTCCTCCCAGCTTGTGATTACTAAAGAATTTCGTAGTTACTGACCTTGGTTGCATGACGCGCCGCGGCGCAAACGACACTTCGGAGCTACGGAAGACTTTCGCAAAATGTACTTTTGAAAAAAGATTAGGCGGGGCGCGATTCCCTTTCTCGAGTTATCGCGGTAGAGAAAAAGGAAATCGTGTCAACGAATTCGAGCGAGCTGTCGCCAGCGAATATATATTCGCGTTAAGTTAATATATCGAGGCTAGGAAACGCACGCGTGTCGCGAATGTACACAACTCTCTGCGAAGCGATTACTATACTTTATCCACGCTGACCGAACACGCAACTCTAGCCATCGTACACGCGACGCGAAAAAAAAAAGAAAACCCGTGAGAAAAGAAGGAAAGTAATTTATAACGCAAAAGTAAAATACACGCGTTTACGAATCTATCAATAAATATAAATTCAGTGAGAAAGTGGTGTGTTGAGTAAAGTGTATTTACTTACCCTGTTGGAATTTTTCTGATATTCCTAATTCCTTGTCTCGAGGGACTTTGAATAAATGACGGAGACGACATAACCCGCGCACAAAAATGCACCAGCCATATTGTTTACCGGAATTTGGCTCGAAAGTGTGGTGTCGCGTTGGTTCGCGCGCACTAAAAATTAAAAACTTTGGTGAAAACAGCCAAAAGCCGAATCTCAGTATTTTCCACCGATTCCTAAACTATAACCCCACCACTAGCGCTTTCGATAGAGCGATTCTACGCACCGACACTCGGTGCGCCTGCCCTGACCGTCAGTCTGTGTCTGTGTTGTTTTTTTTTTTTCCTCGCCGCTCCGCTCTCCGTAAGTACACTTTCTCAATCCTGTAGGAGAAGGAGACTCTACACTACGCGAGTCGCCACTCACTAGCAGCTTCGTACGGCTCGGAATGCCGCGGTATACTGAGCTCGAGAGCGCTCCCTCGCCTCCCTCGTGAGTCGCCGCCGCGAAAAACGCGGTCGTCCGGCACAACTTGAGATTCGCGAACGGCCACCTGTTAGTACTTATCCCTAGTTCGTCTCATGGAGAGGGAGGAAATGGGAAAAGACACTAAAGTTGATAATTATAATTTAATTTGAACCGTAACAAAACTCTTTTTTTGGATCTTTGTGCGTAGTAGTAATAATAATAATTAGTAGTTAAAAGGCGCCACAGCTGGAGCGGCCGTGAGCGACACCTCGGACGGCCCTGTTTTACCGACCCGTCTCGGTGTCTCCTTGCTGAGGCAAGACTGCGGTGCCACACACCCGCCACTCTGATGCTATCTAGCGAAAAAAATACAAGTCACCTCGATGCGCGATACCCGAGCAGTCGGCCCGTTCACGAACTTCAACCTCAATTTCAAGGTCGGTAAGGTCGTGGCAAATTTGGCAGTGGGTAATAAAGATTTCTCGGAGTCTTTTATCCAAAATCGGAATAACAAAAATAATCCGGTTGACAAATCTCTGTCATTTTTTCAATAAATCTTCCGAAAATTCGAGATAATTCGGTTGATTCGGTTCGACTGCTCGATGCGTACGAAAAAATGTCGACAAATACAAAATCTGATCCGTTCTTTCTTTGCACGACAGTTGGAATGAGCAAGAACACGCGTAGATTCCAGAATAATGCAAATTTTGTTGAAACTGCGGATGAATTTTTGAAAAACTGTAAAAATTACGTGAATCCATCGTATGGGCAAAAATTCCGACCGGTGGCGCCGTCTATTTGTCCGACCCGCGATTCGCCATCGAATTACGTATACGGTGGTCGCGTGTGTGTGTGCGAACAGTAGGAATGCACACAGTTACAGGAGGATATAATGTGTGTACCGTGTATATAATCTTATATATATATGATAATACAAAGCAGTAGCCGAGGCAAAGAGCACAGCAGCAGCAACCTAATCTTCCATCTAAATTAGTGCTCAATGGGCACCCGAGAAGCAAATAAAGCTCGGAAGATAGTTGAAAGTGGTGAAAGATTGTGCTGCCGCGAGATTGTTGATTCGGGAGGAGGTGTCGCGAGTAAAAGTGATTAAAACTCAAAAAATAACAACGAATGAAAAATAATTATTGTCGTATTGATGGGTCGACGCTGCTACGAGGTGATAGCAGCAGCAGCAGCAAAGTGAAAAAAATACTTATATCGATATATACAGAGAGACATAAATGTATTCATACGTATATAATGGAAACGAATAGGATAATCAAGAAGGTTGGGTTCGTTGTTGATTGCTTGTCCTGAGTCGGATATGCCGAATTCCGTGAGTACCTGTCAAACTAACCAACGCGTTCTCGATCTTAACCCTAGAACTACAAAACCATTTTTTTTACCTTTAAATACTCCAAACCGGGGCTAATATTACCCCCGTGGGTTTCTTGTTCGTAAAATTGTTCTGAAAGCAGTAATCCGACTTATAAGTATATGAATCTTTTCGTTTTTACATGCCGAATCAAATAGTATAGAGTAAATTCAATTTCATCGAGTTTCAGCGGGTGAAAAATCGTTTTAAATACCTAAAAGTGGTGAAAAATCAATTTTGGGAACGCAATTTGCTCATAGGTCCAGGGTTAACAAAATTTCCACTATTTTTCTATCGTCCTCCACGAAATACCGCAATCTGATGACGACTTTTTCGGCATCCCAGAAAATAGTAGGATGGGTTGCGTCAATAGTACAGCGGACATCAACGATCTCCATCCTAATATTTTCCAAGTAATGAACGTCGACGACGAAGGGAATTTAATAACTCCCGGTCGCTTGGAAATTACGGAGGCGGATATTGTGCTTTATCAGCGTGGAAAACCGCCTGTACAATGGCCTTTGAAATGCCTAAGACGATACGGCTACGACTCTGAAATCTTTAGTTTCGAATCCGGACGACGATGCTCCACGGGGCCTGGAATTTACGCTTTTAAGTGCCGGCGCGCGGACCAGTTGTTCAACTTGGTACAGAGCAACATTCAGGCGAGTATTTGAGTCCCGGGAAAATATATTTCCTTGGCAAACGAGCCGGCGGATAAATTTGACGTTTTTTTTTGCTCGCGCGACCTTCAGGTATGCAACAGTAGCGGCGACGACACAGTTTCCAGAGATTTGTCCATCACGGCTCATCCGGCGCCGACGCTATCGAGAACGACGACGAATCCTCTGGTCGAACCGAATTATCTCGACCCCATGCCCGTGCGGAGCAACAGCCGAGTCGCCCCGAGATTTTCTCACAGCCAACAGAACGGAATCGGGAGATTGGGCAGCGTCGGGAGCAGCAGCGGGCCCATGTCGCCTCAGGGTACTATGGGCTCGCCGTCTCCGCCGCCGCCTCCTCCGTCTCAGTCGTTCGGAGGAGCTTCGACCATGAACCAGCCGGGTCATTACAATCCATCGGCCGTTTACGTCAACGATCAAGTATTGTCGGCGATTACGATGGAACTGGAGCTGGAAAATAATAACAAGAGTCTCGGGAGGTCGATGCAGAGGTGAGTGGGAATGTTTTTTGCCGGAGAACCTCGAAATTTCGAGGAAAAATCGAGAATGATGTTTCTTTGTGAAATTCGAAGGTCCCATACCATTGGCAGCGGCACATCGAGCGGTGGGTTCGGGCCCGCGTCCGAACCAGTCCCGGGAATAATGGCGAACAATGACGAAGCAAAGAAAAGCCACAACAGGCCTGCTCCGCTGCCTACCGCGACTTATATGAACGTCGAACTCGGCAACGAGCAAAGTCCTCTCTCGCCCAACAGTCACGCCCTCGTCGAGGTGGCGCCTGGGTCAAGGGACGAGGTCGGAGAAGCCGAGAGGAATCGACACGCCTATATGAACGTGAATCCCGGCCTAGAGACGAATTTAGAGGCGAATTTGAATCGCATGCGTGCGGGCGTGATGGCCGAGCCGTACCCGCAGCCCCAGCAACACCATCATCATCATCACCATCACCACCATCACCATCATCCACACCCTCATGTCCAAGCCCATCCTCTGGTGACCCCGGAACGAGAAGACAGCGCGCGACATTGTTACGCGAATCTCGACAACGCCGAGCTCGAGGATTTGCGATCAAGATGCAGCATAAACGGCGGCGGCGATTCTTTGCGAATGGAAAAGTCTCCGCCGTTGAAATCGCCGCAGGCAGCTGCTCCTGTTCTCACTGGTTCGCTGCCGCCCTTACCCTCGCCAACCATGACAGCCCAACCTCCCAGTCCTCCACCCTCGAGCGAACCAATTCGCGAAGTTAATTACGCCGTCCTCGATTTGGACAAAAATAATGCCCCAGCTGTATCGAGCGTCACACCTTCCGAAGGAATCGCCAGTGCGATTCCTTCTCCTCCGGACTCGCCGAACAAGCCTCAGAAAGGTTACGCGACTATTGACTTTAACAAGACAGCGGCGCTTTCTCATTCCGTCAACCCTAACGTCTCCAACGACAACGAAGGCTCACGGAAAACTCGTCACAATTCGACCATCAACGACTTGACAACTCCCTCGAGACACAGCTCCTCGATAAGCGAGTAAACCCCCCCCCCCCCGCTCTCTCCTTCGAATTTTTTTTAATTGACATTTTTTACTCACCAAAAAAGACCGATTGCTTATTCGTGCGTTTAAACGCCAAACGCGGCGCCTGCCAAATTTCTATCATTTCATTTACTCCCGACATCATCTTTTCGGCATCGCTCCAGAGTCATCGTAGTAGAGGCAACGAGAGAGAGACCGAGAGAGAGAGGGAAAGATCGAAAAAGCACGAGAAATGCATAAAATGCATACAGTCTCGGCTTTTCCTCATTTTTCCCGAAAGTTCGATCGACCCAATCACCGACTATCGATAAGATAAACCAAAAACCCAAATATTTTACACACTGAGCCAAAGATACACGATGATTAATTTTTTTTTTTAGAGATTACCGCGATTTTCCTTATTTTCGTTTCTTGCCAATTCCATGGGTTCGCGGTCACTCGACACCGCCAAAGAAATAGTTGCAAATTATGCCAATAATGATAATAATAATAATACTAATAATAATGATAACCAAAAAGAATTAAGGGGATTGATCCGTCGAGCCAGCTCTCGTTAAACGAGAAGAAAACGTTTTTCTTCAAATCGAACTGGACTTCGACCGGTCCTTTGCGAATAAATGGCAAAGTCGTTTTTCCCAAGGTGACACAGTGTTAAGCTCTCGTCTACGCACACTTCGATATTGAGACCTAAAGATTTTAGTCATGATTAAGGCCTCGAGGAATTTACACGCTCGTAAAGCCCCAGGAATTTGGGCGAGGATCGTAGTCGTCAAGAAATATCGCAAGATCCATCTCTCCCTCCCCCTCTCTCTCTCTCGATCGGGTAGACAAATATATATTTTTTCTTAATCGTAATTTTTACAACGAAGCCAACAGGTCATTCGTTCAAGAATCGTATCGATGTAGTGGAGAAAAAAAGTTGAAAAGAGGAGATATATATACCGAAATGATAAATAGGGTTAAGGAGTTATAAGTGCGAGGCTCAATAATGTATTTTGTACTGGAGAAGCCTGCACACGAGTTGCAGAAAAACCGAATCCAATGGCTGTGAAAATGTCATTTGCCAAGAATGTCATGCTCCGATTAAATTCTCTATGACCTAATTGACGAAGAATTTGAATGATTCTCGATGAGAATAATTGATACAAAAATTCGAGAGCACAAACATTATTTGCGGCGAGTTTCTCCGGAGGAGCTACGTCGCCCTTTAGTCCCTAAGGCACATCGAGTCGGTGTTACAACCTGTAAAAAGTATTGCTAAGCAAATCTTTATTTTTCTATGAGAAACTACGAGGATCTCTCATTATTCTCATTACCCGCCAAAAAAGGAGAAAAAATAGAATAAAAACGATGAAAAAATTGAGGAAATAGCCAAACGACGACGGGGTCCAACTCGGTCGATCGATTATTCCACGCGACTGACTTGGCACAGGCAAAAACATTATTACGTACGTACATATTTTAACTATTGAGAGTTTCTTCGAACAACACACAAACATTAACCTGTATTACTATATATATCCGATGCGAAACAGGTCGTTCAACTATTGCCAAAAAAAACTTGTGTATTTTAAAACAAATCTGTCGAACTGATGAGACTGGAGTTCGCAACATTGGGCTCCAACGAAAAATCCTCTTTTCTATTAATTTTCAAAATCATGACAATTTTCGTATCGATTTTTTCTTTGGATCGTAGGAAAAAATGATTTTAATGTTTTTTTTATTTTTTATTAAATATTGAATAAGATTCGCGAGATCTGGTCGCGAAAAAACGGAATTTCGTTGCATCCTAACGATGCAAACTTCGGCTTCGTGTCGAGCTCATACCAAATACGATATTATTTCATACCTATACTTTCGGTAATTGCACATAGCGTGTACATAGCGCGATACGTACGTAGATGTATAGAGAGAACCAAAGATAACGACAAAATGTAATTCCGTTTATTTGTACTGCATTTTGAATCATTATGTATACATTTAATATATATATATATATATATATATATATGAAAATGTTATTGAAAATATGCTTCGGAAAGTTTCATTACACCCTCCCAGCGGTCCTGACTTTTCTTATCCCTGACAAACCCATTTTTCGTACCTCTCAACTACGGATCGGGCTAAATATCGACCCGGCGAGTTTCTTGTTCGTAAAATCGTTGCGGAAACGATAATTCGACTCGTAGGTACATGAAACTTTTCATTTTTTCATGCCAGAGAGAATGGTGAAGAGGAAATCCAATTTTATCGAGTTTTAGGTGGTGAAAAAACGATTTAAATACTCGAAAGCGCTGAAAAATTCTTTTGATCCCCAAATTCTCCATTTTTTTGTATATTTTTCTTGGTTTTCTGTCTTGGAGGGAAAAAATAGTGGAAAATTAGTGGTGGCTTGCGATTGAATAATTGTTTATTGAATACTCGCTCGTGTAATCGATACAACATGTATACAACTAAGAGAAACTTTGGGAGTCTCGAACGAAAAATGGAAAAGAGTAATTCACGATACAAGGGTTTGTTTGCACTGCCATTAGACTCGAATGATCATTTATTACGATAACGTTAACGGAAAGACTGAATTTAATGATAATTTTAAAGAAAAATAAACGAAAACACGTCAAGTTGCAAAATTATTGAGTGGTAATAATAGTAAGAATGGTAGTTGCGGCAACAGCAGCAACTGCAGCAGGACGAACGCTTGCGTCTCTCGTGGTCTGGTTCTTAGTCGTGGCGTGAAGATAGTCCGTTGTAATCACCGTTGACATTTTTTCTGCACACAAACACGTTCATGAGAGAAAAGATTAAGAGAAAATGGTTCGTCGATTGTGAAAAATGGCCGAGGATTCGAATAAAACGCGAAAAACAAGATTTTCGCAAGAGTTGCAATTTTTTTTCGTTCGGAGGCTCGAAATTCAAAAAAAATTATCAAAGTACAAGGTGAGGCCGTTATTTTCAGCATGAATGGAATTTGAGCTCTTGGATTTTTGCAATTTGGAAAGCAAATGTTGGAAGGCTCAATATTTTTTGTTATTTTTGTGCAAAATCGACTTTGAAAAGGGAATTTTGAGTATCGGCCTTAATTTACCATTTTACCTGCTACGAGTGCGGGAGATGGAACGAGATTTGGAGCGGCGAGGTGGACTGCGGTCCTTGGAGTCGGATCGTCCCTTGCTGCTGCGGGATTTGTCTCTGACGTTGGGTCCGCTCCTGCTACGAGATCGGCTTCGAGAAGAAGAACGAGTGCGGGAGCGTTTGCTACGGGAACGTGAGCGAGAGCGAGACCTGGACCTCGTGCGGGACCTAAGAATTGGGTTGATTTGGTTAGAGAGGCAACAAGAGACGTTTCTTGCCTGACAAATAAATTTGGCTAAACTCTGATCGTCCGTGAACGATCGGTAAGGAAAAAAAATTGAACAAATAAATAACAAAAATAACAAAAAAAAATGAACGACAAATAAAAAACACTTATCTCGTTTGAATAACCTGAGAAGATAATATAAACATATGTATAGAAGAGAGAAAAAGAAAAACCTGTTAGGGAGTACGGTTGAGATAAAAATCGATAAATATGGGAGAGCGAGAGTGAGAAGAGCCCTGGGATTAATTGAGCACGTGATGAGACTATAAAAGAGTATAAAATAAAATGGTACGTTGTGGCCTATTTGATGGAGCCGGTAAACACATAATAATGTTGGCGTTTCGATAGATGCTTGGATGGTTGACTCGAAAATAGTGATATTTGTTGAATTTTCAATACTTATTTTGATTGTTTGATTGATTGTTGTTGAGATTATCATTGAGTTAATTATATACCATGGTTATCGGTTGGATATCGAAGTTCAGGCATGTAGCACGCGTAGGTACACGAGGAGATGGCTATGCCAGAATGTGGGGAGAAGAGCGGTCGAGCATACTCGTCGCGAGTTGGATCTGTTTAGCGCGCCAATATTTGGATGAACGTGGAACGCTCGGAGTTTGTGAGGCGCGACGATTCGCTACAGAGATGACACATATTGACGCCGAATCTGGCTGGAGTGGCTCTCTGACTTTTTCTCACTGTGACAACGGAGGAGAGACCAAGGAGGCGAGCCGAACGAAGGAGACTCGGAGAGAGAGAGGTGTCGCTCCGTCCTCGTGTCTTCCTAATTCTCTCCCTCCCGTTCTCTCCTTCTCTCGCTCTTTAGCTCAATGATTCGCCATTTTCGAGCTAAAAAACTCGATTTTTTGGATTTTTTTTTTTTTTTTTTATTTTTATCCTCCCGAGAGAAAGAGAGAATGAGAGGGAGAGAGACAGGAGACACACGCACTGTGTATCAGTCGGTAGAAGTATCGGAGCGAGTGCGTTGATGAGTGACGACGACTCTAGACGCGTGTAGTTTCGATGTGCCGTTTCGCTTTTGCTCGCTCGCTCTCTCACTTTTCTCGTTCATTCGCAGCATAGTGCAGTGGGAAACCCGAAGTAGGTGGGTGCTCTACGCTGTAACTATGCAATGTCTGTGTGTCGCGAAGTGAACCCAGGACGAATCTCGCGAGAATCTCAGTAGCGACTGGTAGAAACACACATTTCACGTGTGTCTATGTCTGTTCAGCCCCATCTCCTATAAATAATTGGCAGGATTACATTCGCTATGTACTCTCAACGTCTTTTTTTTTTTTTTCTTTTCATATTTTTGCCCGATTGGCATTTTTTTGCTTTTCGTCAAACCTAATCGTTTTTTACGAGCTTCTTGGCAACAGCATCGCCCATCGATAACACGCCAAACGGGCCTAGAATGTTTCACATTTTCTCCACCCTTCCAAAACTTTTTTCAACTGCAGAGATTATCAGAGAACCAGCAAACTTTATTTTTTTACCATCGTCCGGTTCGCATCGTTGAAATGCAACGAAATTCGACAGTTTTTATGGCAGAACGTAAAATTTTCTTACATCTTCTTTCTTTGCCTTGCCAAAACTGAATTTACCAATTTTTCTCATCAGGTAGCGAAATATTTAATGATAAACCAATTTTTCATTGCATTTCGACGATCCAAACTTCAGTATCGTGTTTTTTATGACTTTTTGGCAAACGAGAAACATCCCACCCTTCTTTGCAAACAACTTCTTCATTCGAACGCTCCTCGCTCCCAAAGTACTCTCAACTTACCGTGTCACCAAACATCCTACGTTTCTCCATTTTCCCCCTCCATGAAACTTCTGGAAAATTTTCAAACGTCGCAACTTTCTCGGGCTACGTTCGCATCGTCACTGAATAAATTTCTACCCGTACGAACATTTTTTTTTTTCCGATAATTATTCGTTCACGATCTTCGTGAATCTCTACATCGGATATCTCGTAGCCACAGAAAATTTTGACAATCTGAAAGTTTCCCAAAAGCCCCTTCTCCCTCGGACCTTGTCCTTGCAAATAACCAGAGAAATTGATTGATTTTCTCTTTGAATCGAGAATCTAGCCGTCTCGCAGAATCCTCCGCCTCTCTTTGAATTTGCCGCGATCGCTCGACAAGTGTTTTTTCTCAAAGTATCTCAGATAGCGACGAAGATAATGGCGATGATGATGATAGCGATAAAAATACTTGAGAAAGGAGAGAAAAAAGAGAAGCGAATGGAAGACGTACCTGCGCTTGCGGCTGCTTCTGTGTCTGGGGCAATCTCTGGCGTAGTGTCCGCGTTCGCCGCATTCGTAGCAGCGATCTTCCGGGTGGAAAGGACGTCCGGCCGCGCGTCTGGAGGAGCCTCTGTCTCTGAGGCGTTTTCCATTTGACAGTTCGACGCGCGCCTGCCGTCCGCATATAGTTCGTCCGTCCAGACCTCTGATGGCGTCTTCCGCATCTCTCGCGTCTTCAAACTCGACAAAAGCAAAACCGGGCGGATTTCTGGCCACCCAAACATTCCGCAAGGAACCGTAGTAGGAGAACGCATCTTCGAGCTCCTGCTTTGTCGCGTTGCTGCCTAAATCACCCACATAGACTTTGCAGTCCGAGGGGTAACGCGACATCTGGCCAAAACAACGATGACGAGGCGTCGTTAGATTTTTACGATTTTTTTTTTTTTCTTTCCATAGTTTGTTTCTTTTTGTGGAATTTACGAGAAAAAAAATAATGGATCGTGACGTCACGCTTACCTTATTCATTTTGGACGACTCTGGGTTTTCGGCCTTTCGGCCTCACGAACTCGAGAAACAAGCCAAGCGCACGAGACGAATTATTTAATAATTATTCGATCACATAAATATGCGTGTTTGCGTGGTACTCCGAGTGCGGCGTTTTCGCGGCGATATGACACTTATTTAGCATGAAAATGGAGAAAAGCTTGAGTGGTTATTACAAGCGATTTGCCGAGGTTGACTGTTTTGATGGAATAATTCACTGGTTATAATAAAATGTGTAGCGTCAAACGGTATTGCGCATCAGAGGTTGCGACAATATTTGGTCGTTTATCGATTTTCTTCAAAGTGAAATAGACGTGGTCGTGTACGTTGCGTCTATTTGGCGGGCGGCAATAAATGGTCGCCGTCCGGATGCCAGATAACCCGGCGCTCGAACTAGCGGCGCGGCGGAGTACGTGCCGATTTTACCGCGGCCGAGATACAGCACAACGCGATATGGAAACGAGCTCGCGCGGAGAGAAAAGCGAGCACACGTACTATTTAATACGATGCTTTGCTTGTCTCCACTCGGTTGACGACGCCGCCAAATCCTCGAAACGCCGATTCCAGAGAAAAAAAAGAACAGGGACGACGCGAGATCCACCGGAGTGGGGGACAGAAGGGCGGGCGGGTTCGCAAAGCCATGAAAAATTGAACAAAAGAAGGACCGGAAGTGGCGTTGCTGGTTACAGCAAAAGGCGAGCCGCGCCAACAGCGCGTTCTGCAATTTTCTGGTTCGCTGCGTCACGAGAAGCTTGAAGCAATCATCGTTGGATGTCGCACCACAGAGATTCCTTGCCGTCGAAAGCTCTCACAGTCATGTATGGGAGAAATGTTTTATTCATCTCTTATCATCGCCACTAACGTACGCTCGATATGAATGGGCAATTTGTACGTAATTGATACGAGAAATGCTTCTGGCTCGAACAGTCTCATGCTTCGTGTTTAGTTCTAAGAATTAATGCAATAATGATGTTTTCGAAAAATCCGTACAGTTCTGCGCATGTGCGAGACCAAACCCGGTAACAGAATCGAAAGACTCGGCACGATATTCGACACGACATTCGACACGACATTCGACACGACATTCGACACGACAGAAAAGATCGAATGGCTTCAATTGAATAAATATTTATTCAATATCGAAATGATCGAATTTCGGGTGTGCACACGGCCAGCAGAATTCAGCTTCGACGATGTCTCGCTAATAATAAAGAGAATTTGATACATGTGAAAAAAATGAACGAGATAACAGTCTTTGATCAGTGGCCATTGCGATTTTTCGTATGCCCGTGACGATAAAAAATAATCATGCAGTTTATCAGCAACCGCGAGACTTTTAATCATAATCCAATATATATGTCGTGGGTGGTATGAACAAGAGGAAAATATGAGAAACGGTATTGGATGCTGCTGACATCTGCAAAACAGCTGACCGATGACACCCCCAAGTATGATGGCGGTTGCCAGGAGTGTGCCAGCGGTGCTGGCTTCGAATTAAGAGGAGGAGGAGGAGGAGGAGGCGGAGGAGGAGGAGCCTGGCCTGTTTTGTCCTGGAGTAGTAGCACTACCGAGAAAAATAAAATCTTATATACAAGTGTTAAATAAATGTTTTTATCGAACACAGCGTTCTTTGTAGAGGTTTACAAATAAAATTCAAGCAACTCTGGATTCTCGTAGCGCACACAGTTACATAGACAGAGTGATAAATGTGTTAGTTTTGTGGAGTGCGTAACCGCGTTGTTTCCCGACAGTTTTAAGTTTACAATGATAATAATAATAACGAGAATATAGTGCGCGAATGTGTGTTTCGGAAAGGCGAACGGAATCGCGGGAGCGTCCGAGTGAAAAATTATTAGTTGATAATCAGCGGCGGTGGTCCGCTCGTTATTATTCGTGAATACGGCGAAATTAAATTGTTTATTCGAAAGACAAATGCGCGAGTGCATGCTTTTGTGCCTTTTACTCGGCTCTCACGCGAGCCTTTATCATATCCTCGATGTTTTCCTCCTTGGGAGTATAATTCGTAATAATTAGCATATGGAGATGAAAGAATAATGATGCCGATTAAGGATAATCAGGATGTGGCGTGCTTCCTGGTGACGAAGCACTCCTGGAAGGGAAAGTAAGGCCCGAGGGGTTTTAACCTTGGAAACGCGCGTCTCTCTCAATTGTTTCCTTTCCGCAATCTAATTCTTTACATTTTCTTATCCTTATCAGGTACAAGAGAATATTTTCTATCGGATCAATGGGAATAACGACGTATAATCCCGGCAACCTGGAAGTTACCAACAGGTGGGAATACGCAGATTTTATCAGCGTCCAACCGACTAATCGCAATCAAATAGCGCCTCATGAATTCAGTATAACAATGAGAAAGGAACGCAAGGTGGACACAATGAAATTCAGCTCCGAGCACAGGTCTCACTTGTTGACGGAGGCGCTCAGATTTCGCAATCAATTTGCGGAGAAACCTAAAGAAATAGCGGTAAGAAAAATCAAATTTTCACTTTCTTCAAATCCGACGAAATGGGCCTTAGTACCCCCTTTGGTACACACCTGGTCAAATTGACCCAAAATTTTTTTTTTCACCATTAGCTTCGCGTTCTACGGTAACGCATGTTTTAGCAATTAATTTTGAATTTCAACGTCTCGGGTCAAATTGACCCGACATGCGTGCACCCAAAGGCCTAACCAGGGGCGATTTTTTTCAGAGGTATCAAGCTTACAAACATCACTGGTCGGACACGCGACTACCGGTCGTTCTCGAAGTAACGCCTTACAGTTTGGACCAACTTGACCCGGCGACGAATTTACCTCTGGCCAGTTATTTTTACAAAGATTTTGAGGGACTTCTAACGATGAAGGATTACGCGGATGGGTTCGTGATCGTTTGCGGGGGTTTCGGTCGATTGCATCTTTTCGCGTCTCATCACATTGACGAGATTAAACGGAAAGTCGTTGAGTCAGCGATGACGAATTTGGGGATCGCGATAAAAGTGCCGAAAGAGCCGATTAAACTGGAGGAATTCGTGTGTCAACGGCTCGGGAAATACAGCGGAGACGAGCACATAACGAGCGTCTCGGAATTTACCGTACAAAAAAATTCGTCCCGACACTCCGAAGCCCAGAGACGAACTCTCTGCTTATCGGACACGTGCCTCCTCGAAAGAGATCCCCAGACTTACAACATCTGTACTCTCAGACCACTCGCCGACGTCTTTGCCCTCGTTCGCGACTATGGAAATCCTCAATTATTCACGATACAGTACTTGAACGGCCAGATGCGCAGTTACATGGCGACCGACCGAGACTCTCTGCTCGCTTCGCTCCTCGACGGCGTCAGAGCCTCCGGAAACCGCGACGTCCACGTCACCATGAGCCCCGTAGCTCGGGGCAAAAGACTCGGCCCTCTCGGCTTGCCCGTCGACGAAGAAGTCGAAACTTGCCATCTCAAGTTCATCCAACAAACACCCGGCACTCGAACCTTCGCCGAAATCCTCGAGAGATTCAATGCCAACGTTCCTTACAGCGGACTTCACTATTCTCTCACGCAAGACGTAAGATCCGATTAGAATCTTTGCTCGTGCTACTCTCCTCCGCTCTCCTCAAAATGTCCCAAGTCCGATCGATCTCGTTTCGAGCCTTTTTCGTTCTTTGCTATATAAATCGCGATCGTGGACCTAGTTCCCATCGTTTTCTTTCTTTTTCGTTTTCTCGATGTTTTCCCTCTCGAGCTCTAGAGCGCGAGAGGGACAACCTCGCGAAACGGACACGAGACACTCGTGCGCGCTCGTAGACTCCGAATTAATCGGTTCGAGTTTTAAGTGGCACGTGTCGTTTTCTGTCCAGGCTACGAAATCGGTCGATTGGACTGTGCAGAGGTCACAGCTCGGGGTACACAAGATGATGAATGACTACTTACAGGGACTCTTCACCGAGAACAAAGAAAAAATCATAATGGCTGCCTTGAATGCTCTCGTCAGTCGGGAGCTCGAAAGCAACGTCGAGGTGGAGGCCCAGTTCCACGCGATACGACGATTGGTCGCCAGCAAAGTCGGCTTTGTCGCGTTCACCAGTCTCCCGGGCTTTCGGGAGGCGATCGGCAACAAAGTCGTCAAAGCTCTCAAGCGTCAGGACTGCGGAGTCACCCAAGCCGCCATTGACTGCATCTGCGCTCTTATGCAGCCGATGCAGATCGACGATTGCGATCTACGCCAGGAACAAATGAACAAGAGCAGCCTTCTGAGCAGCAATAAATTCTTGGAGAGCCTTCTCGAGATGTGGATCAGCCACGTGGTATGCCAACAGCCGGATTTTGGTCCAACCATTTTTTCGGCTCTTTTCCAGCTATTTTACGATTTCCCCGATTTTTTTTCCAATTTTTTCGACTTTTTTTTTCAATTTCTTCGATTTTTATGGAATAATTTGAAAAATAATGAAAAAATATGAAAATTGCAGAATCACGGTACGGGGGCTTTGGTAGTCTCGGCGATGCTGGACCTGTTGACGTTCGCGCTGTGTGTCCCGTACAGCGAAACAACGGACGGAAAACATTTTGACAATTTGCTGGAAATGGTTGCGTCTCGAGGCAGATCGTTGTTCAAACTTTTCCAACATCCATCCTTGGCTATTGTAAAAGGTGCTGGTTTAATAATGAGGGCGATTATTGAGGAAGGAGCACCGGAAGTTGCGGCCAAAATGCAAGAACTCGCTCTCGCCGAAGGAGCTTTGCCTCGTCACTTACTGAACAGCCTCTTCACCGTGGGCAGCGACGGTCGGATGCTCACGCACAGACAACTCTGCAGACATCTTGTTGGACTGTGGGTCACGGGACATCCAACTGCCATGGGTTTGCTCAAAAGGATCGTCGTAAGTCAAATTTCTCGCTGCTCCACTTTATTTATTCTATCTAATCTATTTGTTACAAATACATTTAAATAATAAAGAAAAAAAAGAAAAATAACTTCAGAAATAAAGAAATAAATAAATATGAAATTTAAATAAATAAACAAATAATAATAAAATTGAAAATGAATAAATAAATCAATTTATTAATTATAACTAAAATTATGAATAAATTATTACAAGTTGAAATTTTTATTACATTTATTTATAATAAATTTGGTTAATTTTTGTTTCCAGCCGTGCGGCCTCCTGAATTATTTGAGCTCCGAGGACAAAGTGCCGGATTCGTTTCTGGAGGAGGAGCGCCTGAACAATCGTGACAATTTGAAAATGGCGATAGCGCACGCGTCAAAAAATAAAAAGGGTCCGCAGTGGATCGCGATAGAGAGACAGATGCGAGTGATGGAAAAACATTTGGAAAATGCGTTGCAGCATTGGGGGGCTCGTATCGGTTTCGAGCGGCGAGAAAAAGTAAAAGAACGGCCGGTTGTGCTTCGGAAACGTCGGGAGAGAATCAAGTCCGAAGCGAACTGGAAGTTATTTTATTACAAATTCAATCAGGATCACACGATGCCCAATCTCATTTGGAATCACAAAACGAGAGAGGAATTACGGACTGCTCTGGAAAACGAGATTCGAGCTTTCACCTCCGACAAAGACTTGGCCGGCGGTACTTTGATCGCTTGGAATCACCGCGAGTTTGAGGTCCAATATCATTGTCTCTCGGACGAAGTCAAAATCGGCGATTATTACCTCAGACTTTTATTGGAAAAGGACTGTCCCGACAGTCCCATAAGGAAATCGTGAGTTTCATTATCTTCTTCTCTTTTTTAACCTCGTTCAAGTTTTCATCGTTGGGAGGCAACGAAATTCTCTTATTTCCATTAACAGAATTCATGATTTTCACTAAAAATTCAATCACGATGATAAAACGATACTTCTTTATGCAAAATTTTTAAAAATTATTTTCGAAATCGTTTCTTACGAATTTTTGGTTAAATTATTATTTACGACATTTCTTAAAAATTATTTTTTAAATATTTTTGAAAATAATTTTTTATGAATTTATTCGGAAATTCTTCTTGTTTGGGTTAAAGAGCAAAATTGCGTGGGAGATAAGTAATTAAAAAAATGGTCTTCTGTCCATTCGACAGGTACGAGTTTTTCAATGACCTCTACCATCGATTCCTTTTAACGACCAAAGTAGAAATGAAGTGCCTCTGTTTGCAAGCAATGACGATAGTTTACGGAAGATATTTCGAGGATATCGGTCCTTTTTCCGACACGAAATACATTGTTGGCATGTTGGATCGTTGCATAGACAGAACCGAGCGTGATCGGTTGGTCATGTTCATAAATAAGTTGATACTTCATCGGAGAAACGTCAAGGACATTATGGATCAAAACGGGGTTCGCGCTCTGGTCGATCTTTTGACTCTTGCTCATTTGCACACCTCGCGAGCGGTTGTCCCGACGCAAACGAACGTTATCGAGGCCGGTCCCGAGCAGGAGAAAGCCATGGAAAAAGAATGGTATTACAACGAAGGAGACAAGCGAAAAGGGCCGATCAGCCTGACCGAATTGAAAGATCTCTACGCCGCCAACAAATTAACGCACAAAACAAAAGTATGGGCTCAGGGTCTCGACGGCTGGAGAATAATCTCGCAAGTTCCTCAGCTCAAGTGGACCCTCGTCGCCAAAGGCAGCCCGGTCATAAACGAGAGCGAATTGGCCACACTCGTCCTTAATATTTTAATCACGATGTGCGAGTATTATCCGAGCCGGGACGCGGACAACGCGGTAATCCGACCGTTGCCTCGGGTCAAGAGACTCTTGTCGGAACTTCAGTGCCTCCAGCACGTCGTGCAGCTCCTTCTTACATTCGATCCTGTTCTCGTCGAGCGAGTCGCCACTCTGCTTTGCGAAGTCATGCGGGACAATCCCGATCTTTCGAAAATTTATCTCACCGGCGTTTTTTACTTTATTCTTATGTACACGGGCTCGAACGTTTTGCCGATCGCTACTTTTCTGCAGCTGACGCACGCCAAGCAGGCATTTCGCGGCGACGATGCGGTCAGTTGAAAAAAAAAAAAAAAAAAAAAAAAAAAATCATTTTTTTCGCAATTTTGACACGTCGCGACGTTTTTGTTGTTGTTGGTGATTTTGGTTTTTTTTTTGCAGAACACCTCGTCGGACATTATGCAGAGAAGCATCCTCGGGCAATTGTTGCCCGACGCGATGGTCAGCTATCTCGAGAACCACGGAGCCGATAAATTCGCCCAAATATTCCTCGGCGATTTCGACACCCCCGAAGCCATCTGGAACTCGGAAATGCGCCGAATGCTCATCGAAAAAGTTGCTGCTCATATCGCCGACTTCTCACCTCGACTCCGCAGCCACACCATGGCCCGGTATCAATACATCGCCATCCCTGCCGTCCGGTATCCACAACTCGAGAAAGAATTGTTCTGTCAAATATTTTATCTTCGACATCTATGCGATACCGTCAAATTCCCCATGTGGCCAATACCCAATCCGGTCAGTCTCAACCATTCTCGTACAATTATTCTTCATTTTTTTGCCAATCATTGATAATTGCAATTCGCAATAATTTTAAATTAATAATACCAATTTGCAATATTTTGAAATTAATAATTGCAATTTTCTTTTTCTCTTCTCGCACAGGTTCATTTGCTGAAAGACGTTTTGGATGCTTGGAGGAAAGAGGTGGAGAAAAAGCCACCGATTATGACGGTGGACGAAGCGTACAGGGTTCTGGGCCTGGCCAACGGTAAACAACACAACGAGGCTAACGTGCGAAAGTCGTATTACAAATTAGCGCAGATGTATCATCCGGACAAAAATCCTCAAGGAAGGGTAGGTCCGATATTTTCATGAGAATCTCATAAAAAATGTTTTTCGGTATTTTTCTCATATTTGAAAACGTCCAGGACAAATTCGAGGCCGTTAATCAAGCCTACGAGTTCTTGTGCAGCCGGAGCTGCTGGACAACCGACGGTCCGAATCCCGACAACATAGTCCTTATCCTACGAACGCAAAGTATTTTGTTCGAGCGTTACAGCGACGAGCTCAGGCCCTACAAATACGCGGGTTATCCGCAGTTGATTAAAACGATTAAGCTCGAGACCGAGGACGATCAATTATTCTCAAAGTCGGCTCCGTTGCTCGCAGCGGCGAGCGAACTGGCTTATCACACGGTACACTGTTCCGCTCTTAACGCCGAGGAATTGAGACGAGAAGGCGGTCTCGATGTCCTGCTCGAAGCTTACACTCGATGCGTTTCCGTCCTCAACAAATCGAGCAAACATACCGACGTCGCCGTTCAAGTTTGCACTCACATTACACGATGCTTCTCGGTCGCTGGCACCTTCAAAGGCTGTCGGGAAAAGATGGTCGAACTTGGACAACTCATCAAAGATCTATGTAGAATTTTGCATTTTAAGGTAGGTCGTTCAATTAATTAGTTTTATTCCGATCAAATTTCTTGTTTGCATTCGAATTTTATCCATTTTTGTAAATTAATTATTTATCAACAATAATAATAATAATAAATATTGATTAATCAATTAATTATTTTGTTAATTAATTAATTATTTTTCAAATGAATCAGATGTTTTTCAAATTAATTAATTGATTAATTTCGAATTGCAGCATCTAACAAAGTTGTGCTCAGTGGCGACCGAGTGCATATCGTCTCTGGCCTCGGACAGTATTCTGCAGATGCAGCTGATCCAAGCCGGTGCACTGTGGCATTTGCTGCTTTTCATGTTCAACTACGATTACACTCTGGAGGAGGGTGGAGTCGAGCGTAACCAAGAAGAAAATCGTCAGGAGGTGGCGAACAATTTGGCCAAATTGGCGATAAGGGCTTGCGCGCGTTTGGGCGGTTACATGACCGGGGAGAACGAAACCCCGCGGAATCCCGTGACGATTACCGCTCTTGAGAGCCTCCTGACCGCGTACCTCGCGAGACAACTCTCCAAGGACAAACCCGAGGAAATCCTCAAAACGCTCAACTCCAACTCCTCGAATCCTTATCTCATCTGGGACAATGCGACCAGGGCCGAGCTCATCGAGTATCTCGAAAATATGCGAGAAGAACGCATCGACGGGGGCAGCGCTAACTTGGAACACGATTTCAGCGATTTCTCCTACAGCGCCCACAGCGGGGAACTCGTCATTGGCGAAATCTTCGTCAAAATATACAACGAGCAACCGACTTTTCCAATTGAGGTAAAAAATCCCAATATTTTTACGTTTTCATCGAAATTATCAATTTTTTTTTCGATGGAGAATTAAAAAGCGTGGCCGGAATTTTTGTTTAGAATCCCAAAGGCTTCACCATCGACCTGCTCGACTTTTTGTCGAAATCGTCCGACTATCTCGCCTCCCTCGGGACGATGACGCTCACGAAAAAGGATCAGGAAAAACTTGGCTACATCGCGATGTCCCTGGAAGCTCTGAAAAATGTAATAAAAAATAATCCTGGCGTTGAGATGCAGTGCATTGGCCACTTTGGACTTTTGTTCGGCCTCCTCAGCTGCTACAACTTCAAAGCCATACAAAAATGCGCTTTGGAAGTGATTAACAATGTGACGAGAAACAACGAATGCGTCAATGACATCGCCGCCAACGAAGTCATCGTCCACCTCCTCCTGGCACTCAATTCACTCAAAGAGTCGCAACTCGTGATTCTGGAAACTCTCTACGCTCTCATGAGTACAACGAAAATAGTTAAAGATGCTCTTGGCAAAGGTAAATCCTCGCCAGATCCCAGAAAATCGGAGGAAACATTTTTTGAAACTTTACCCCCCTCGAGTACGCACTGGGTCAATTTGACCCGAACAATTTTTTTTTGTTCCTAATTGCTTGGCATTTAGTGGAAACTCGGAAAACGGAAAGAGAAATGTTTGAAAGAAGCCGCCGGTCAAATTGACCCAGTACATCGGAAAAAAGAGAAAAATTCAAGATTTCGGTTTTTTTTTCTCTGCAGGTGCTGTGATATACGTTCTCGATTTATTTTGCAATTCGAGCAACATCCAAGTCAGAGAATGCGCTGCAGATTTGTTGGCAAAAATGTCTTCGGACAAATTGGCCGGACCAAAGGTGAAACTCGATTTGTCAAAATTCCTGCCGAGATTGTTCAGCGAGGCAATTCGCGATGCGCCTAAACAGTGCGTTCACATGTTCGAGACGAAACACGAAAATCCGGAATTGATCTGGGACGAGGACGCTAAAGCGAGAGTCTCCAGGATGGTCGCCGACCTCAAGGACGAGTCAGTGCCGAATTTTTTTTTTCTCTCGACGTGCGATCGATTTTTTTTTTTTAATTTGCTCGAAAAAATCGATTTTTTGGTTTTTTTTTTTTCCAGAAATTACAACGTGCAACGACGAAATCCAAACGCCATCGTGAAACTTCCGGACACACAGAAAAACATCGATCTCGCCACGAACGAGCCGGTCGTCGGGGGCGTTTACCTCAGATTGTTCATCGCCAGCCCAGCCTGGACACTTAGAAAACCAAAAGAATTCCTCAGCGAGCTCATGGACACGATCCTCTTGTTCATGTCGAGAGAAAACATCGACGTAAGACAAAAAGAAGGCGAAATATATTTTTTTCTATGGAAATTTCTTGATCTCGGGAATCACACGGAAAATTTGATTTCAGCCCGACATGTTGGACTTGACGACACAAGCTTTGGTGTGTTTGCTCCAAGCGCAACCAGTTCTGGCGGACCAAGTTCCATCCCTTGGCCACATTCCCAGACTCTGTCGACAAATGGCAGTCCGAAATAGTCAAGCCACCGTTTACAAGTCTGCGATCCTTGTGCTCCATCAATTGGCAACGAGCGAGGTCAGTCTTTCAGCTTATGGGTCTATTTGACCCGAGGGGGATTTTTTTTTTCTCGAGAATTTCGTTTTCTAAGCAGTTTATTTTAAACAAAAAAAATCGAACGAACATGAAAACTATGAAATGTTCAAGTTTCATCGATAGATAGTATTCCAAAATTTTTTCGAATTTTTTCTCCTCTAATTGCGCGAAATTCATGTGGCAGGACGAAAAAACCCCATAAGATCCGAGTCGCCATAAAAATCATGATCACTAGAGGATTAATTAATAGTCACGATGCCGCTGAATTTTTTTTGATTATTTTTGGCCCCTCGTTCGAGCTTATCGAGTCGAAAAAAAACTTTTACCCGAATTTCCGGTTCCCGACCATAACGTAAATATCTCGTTGCAGATTTGCATATCCTCGATCTGTCAAACCGATTGCATCAGCCCGTTGAAGCTCGCGATGCAATCGAGAAGAGACATGATCGCCGTAGCCTGCGAAACGCTGAATCGACTGTTTTCAACGAACGAAGATCGCCTCATCAAGCAGGTGAATATTTCGAATTGCGCATATTCTCTAGAGATGAAAAAAAAAAATCATCAATTTTATGGTTTTTTTTTTTTTTTTTTTGAAAAGGCACTCGAAGCAGAAATGGTTCCGTATCTGCTGAACATTCTCGAGGGCAGATTGGATTCCATCGACAATCCGGCGACGACAAAGGCTCAGATAGTGAAGGCGCTTAAAGCTATGACGAAAAGTATTTTGCTCGGAGACAAAGTAAACGCTATATTAGAAAAATCTTCCGTGTGGGCCGAGTACAAGGATCAGAAACACGATCTTTTCATCTCGAACACTCCGACCGCCGGCTACCTCACCGGTTTGTATTTCTTAACCAAATTTTCACGATTTTTTTTCCCATAAACGTTTATTGATGATTTACCCAAAATGTAATGAAGAAAAAACGAAATTTCAACCGCTCGAACTTGAAATTTTGTCTTCCGAAACAATCGGAGCGGAAAAATCCTGCTGCAAATTTTTTTGCGACCCTGAACGAGCCGCAGCGTCTAATTTTTTTTTTTTGACTCCCCCGCATGTGAACAGAGCTGCTAAAATGTAAAGTGACAATAATTATTTGGTAATGATCGAAAAACAGGAGGGATCCCCGTATCGGCAGGATATTTGACGGCAGGACCGACGTCGACGCTTCCTAGTGGGCCGCCTCCCGTCGACAAGGAAGATCGTTTGATCGACAGCATCTGATACGGATAGATTCGTCGTGACAGAACGATGAGAATTGCCATGTCTGTGATTTCTCTAATTTTCCTGCGTTCGCCCTGTTTTTATACGTTGTTATTCGTTAAAACGCACCGGAGCTTATTAACTCGTGCACGATTGGGTGGCCCAGAGTGTGGTGGTGGATTTCCATGGGCACGGGAACGCGAGAAACTTCGCAGGGTCTACTGGAAATTTTTTTTTCTTATGATTTTCGCATTCGTTGGCTCTTGACGCGAACTTCCGAAGAAAAAAAAACGTGCAAAACGATGAAACGCCACGTGGAAGCACGAGGGGCAATAATTTCCGTTGCCATTTTGTTTTTTTTTTGTCCCCAAACTGGAAAACTCGAGCACTGGTCCGTGCGAGAAAAAGAAAAGAAATGCCTTGGAAACGTGAATTCTGACAAGACTTATTTTTATTCCGACCGTCCGAGCATCTGACTGCGGAGGAAAATCGATGGCCAAGTCCTGCCGGCTGCGAGTAATTTTAACCGAAATAATTAACAAGAGAAGACTTTTATCGACGAGCGACATGAGCTCCCAATTGTAATAACGTGATTCCGGAAAATCCACACTTGCCGAGGTAATTGCGTGCCAAGTTTTTGCCTCGGTCTCAAAAAAAAAAAAAAAAAAAAAAACCTTGAGGTTCGCGAAGCAGCACGAAACCGGCGAGTGCTGGAGACGCCGGAGCTTCCGGGAGGTTGCCCGAGAACGCTCGGCTCTCCGAAGGAAGTGAAAATGCCGAAAAGAATTGAAAGAAACGATTCCCAGGACTATTTCGCGTCGGAGTACGATTTGTAAATAAATCCCGAAGCATTGGACATGTGCGCGTGTTTCTGGGACGATGAAAAGTTGGGGAATCGTGAGGAACAGTCAAAATATTCGCCACGAGGTTCTCGTTCGTTAAAAAAAAATATTTTCAACCATCAGGGGGCGAGGGTTCGAGAATAAAAAGTAAAAACTCATCAATTATTAAATGAATATATATATATATATAAATAAAAATGTGACATTGCGTGTGAATAAGAGCATCATTGGGGCTGGCGTTCAAATTTTTTTGTATGTAAAGTTAACGCGAATCTTTTCCTTAAGCTAAAAATGTACATAAGACAAACGCATGTACGTAAAAATAATCGAAGAAAAAAAAAAGGGTGGAGATTTTGGTGGAGCTCGATCGTCGGACATACACACGGCTGGCCGTTGCTTGGCCCTTCGTTTTTTGCACCAATTTCATCGCTTACCAACCATTCGGCGATCGAGCTCGTTCGCACGTGCTGGAAACACATTATTATCATTATTATTGCTATTATTATTAATATTATGAAAAATAAAGCAGTATATGCCCCACAGGAATCTGTTGAATCCCGACACGCGAAAATGAATCGTTGGGCCGCGTTGTCCTGCCGGATATTCGATAAATCATGTTGTACGATATTTTTCATCGGGCGAACCGTGAACGAGCCATTTGATGGATACACACTGAGTCTTCAGGCTTTTTCTCCATCACCTTTATCATTAATATCATTAATTAACGCTTTGAGAGAAAATTCAGGGCGTTGGGCAACGAAAACTCGGGATTTTTCATTCGACAGTTTTTATTGCTGCGCCCAGTCTCCGGAAACAATTTTATTTGGTGCGAGGACGAGTTACGAGGAAAGGAGGAAGGCTCTTGAGCCCGGAACCTTGGGATCGATTCTTTGGCCAAAAACCTCGATATTTTCTGCGGAATGAAATCTTCAGAGACGAGACGATGAGAGAACAAATGAAAAAATGAAGTAAACTCGATTTTTGCTTCGATTGACACTTTCCCTTGTTTCCGAGCTCTCGGGCTAAACTTAACTGGTCGACAGGGTAGCCAGTGGACCTTACTAGACTCTCCATCGTTTCTAACTTACGGTTTACTCAAAATTTCATATTTCCCACCAAAATCGCCGCAACTTCCCAGGATCGCGACTAATTATCAATTAAACGAAGAAAATCACTTTGATCGAGTGCAACTCAACGCCGTCCACTAACTACCCTGCCCACTTTTCAAGCCCTCCCACCTCAGGACTCCTCCAAGCGAGAATCGCTCTCACGAATTGTTAAAAAAAAATGAATAAAACTGGAAAATAAAAGGACGTCGATATATAAAATGTATAGGTGAGATAATTAGAAATAAAATCGAAGGTGTATCACTATTAATTCTTATACCTAATACAGAGAGAAATAAACAATTTTGCACAATAATAATGGTCCAACTTTTAGTGATTGCCTCGACGTTGCTCCTCGCGACAATTTTTAATGGGAAAATCTGTTTTTTTTTTATTTTTTATTTTTCCACGGAATTAAAAAGGAAAAACGGACACGAAATTTGCGTTCCTCGTTCGGCGAAAAAATCTGGAACAGGAAAATTGAAAATTGGGAGAAAACTCGATGATTGGATTTTGAATTTTTCTTCTGATCCTTGGCGTCGAGACTTTGGTGGCTTTTGGATATTTTATCAAGTGGAATAAATATTGGAATAATCGTTTTTCTCGATAAGTTGTTTGGACTCGTTATGAGTCGACGTCGCGCTGCTTTCTCGAAGCAGATCATAAACGTTTAGATATTCGTTTTCGCTCGCGGTGTCGAGGAGGCTGTCCAGCTGACGTTTCAATTGCGTGAAGTTTGGTCTGCGCTGAGGTCTCGAGCGCCAACAGGAAACCATGATGTCGTACCTGTCGAAGCGAAAGATTCTTAACACGATTTTTCAGTGAAAAATTAAAAAAAAAAAAACGGCAAAATTATTATTTTTTCATTTACAATTCGTTGCCGCAATTTTCTGGCTTTTCCATTCGGTAGCCCGATTTCAGGAGCTGCAGAATCATGTTGGTCGGTGTTTCTGGGTAAGGATTGCAACCCAGGGTCACGATTTCCCACAAAAGAATTCCGAAGGACCAGCTGCCAAGCGTTTTAATCGTTTATTGATTAATTAGTTTGATTCATTATCCAATTAATTAAGTCAACCGTTGAGCAATCAAATTATTAATCAATTGATTAATTAATTGAATAATCAATTAACCATAATAATAAATAATAATTAAATTTAAATTAAATTTCATTTGGACATTTAATTAATCAATTAAATTATTGATTGATAATTATTATTCAATTATTAATGCATTAATCAATTAAATGATATATTGATTAATGAAATTCGATAATTGATAAATTAATTAAATAATTGAAAAGTGAAGCGACGGGGTTGGTAGCAAATGTTAAGACTCACACGTCGCTCTGCGTTGTGTATATTTGATGAGTCAATGCCTCAATCGCCATCCATTTAAGGGGAAGTCGGCTATTTCCCTGTTTCTTATAAACATTTTCTTGATAAATATCGCGACTGAGTCCGAAGTCGGAAATCTTGGCAGTTTTGTCAGAGCAGAGCAACACGTTTCGAGCGGCCAAATCGCGATGAATTACGCGATTCGACGACAGGAATTCCTGCAGGAGTTAAAAACAAGGAAAACGTGAAATTGAAAAATATAAAAAATTATTATTTTTTTTTTTTTTTATTGCCCATGGGGCTTTCCAGCTCCTCGAGGGAGAATGTCGGAAAAAATTAGCAAGAAAAAAAATAAAAACTTACCATTCCCGAAGCTACTTGCCTCGCGAAACTCAGTAAATCGGTCACGGTTATTTGGTCCTCAGTTTCGCGCAGCTTATCGTCTAAAGAAACCCATTTCCATGCAACAAAAAAGTAGCAAATGGTTGCAACGATAAAAAAGTTATTTTTATTACATAATTAATGGGCCCCACCTTCTTGCATTTCGTACAGTTGATTCGTAATGGCAACACGTTGTGTCTCCATCCCTACGGAGTAACGACAAATTAAAAACATAAAAAATAAAAATTGATCCGTAAATAAAAATCAAAGTATTAAAAAAAAAAAAAATCAAAAGAATAAATAATTGATAAAATTGATAGAAAAGAAGAGAACGGCAAAAATGAAAATAACTCACAGTAAGTTATATTTTCAACATTATTATTGCTGTTTTCAAATATATTATTGTCTTGGATTTTCGAACGAGCTCTCCGCTCCTGATCGCGAGCGACCATTTCCTGCCATATCTACAAAAAATAATGCACACGATGAGCATCAGTCTTTGATGTTTTTGGCGATGGAGAAAAAAATGTTAAGGGAAAAGGGCAACTAACGTTTCTGAGATAACTCTGGAGATCGCCTAAGCTGCAGTACTCGACGACGAGGATTGGCCTTGCAAATTCGAGAGTGCAGCAGCCAATTATGGAAACAATATTTTGATGCTGGCCAGCAGATTTCATTATCGCTATTTCCTGTTGAAAATTTTTCAGATCGTCCGTATTCGGATTATCTGTTTTCAATAATTTCCATGTTTATGTACTAGATATTTCACTACACGATGAAAACATGTGAATAATATTTTCATAATTAAGGGCTCACGTGCACACCCAGCAAATCAAAAATTCAATTTTTCGCAAATATTTTCCGTCTCGTCAGAGTTTTCTTTCGTTTTAATATTCAAAACTTTTCAGACACGTCTTTTTTTTATTTTTGACGCCCGGAAGTCAAGAATTCGATTTTCCGCAAATTTCTTTTGTCTCGATGGAGTTTTGCCTTGTTTTAATATTTGAGAGATTTTTGAGACGGAATATTTTTATTTTTTTTTTCGATTTTTGACGGCCGGGAGATCGAAAATTCGATTTCTACGAATATTTTCCTTTCCAGTAAAGTTTTATTTATTTATTAAATATTCCAAACGTTTTGAGGACGTTTTTTCAATTTTTTCCTCATTTTTGACATCCCTGAGTGTAGGCAAACCCTTAAGGACCAAAGTGCACTCACCCTTGAGCATTTTGATAGCCACGTCGATAGTTTTTTTGTTGCTATCGCGGAGGGAGCCCAAGCGCACGATACCGGAAGCTCCGCTGCCAAGAACTTGTTTTATCGTCAATTGACTCGGACGCAATTCGAACTTGTCGATCATCGATCGCAGCGGATGATCCTGTTTCTCGAACTCGAGCTTGAGGTTTTTCTCAAGGACGTAAAAAGTGGAGGATCCATCGCGACTTTTCTTATTACCAATTCCTTGTTTCTTCAGACTCTACGACACAATTGGTTAATCGTGGCCTTGAATTATCAACGTTTTGGCTTATTGTTTAATGCATTGTGCATGCAAACGCTCATGTCACGAAAAAAGATTTTTCCGGTTTTATAAATCCAAACGCTCAATTGGACGGAAATAAATTTTGAAAAAAGTTCTGAGACTCCATTTTGTGGCTAAAAATTCGGAAATTTTTAAAAAACGACAATTGCGTCATGAGGAAATTTTTAAAATGGAAATAAAAGCGCGGAAAAGTTGTTTTTTCCATTTTACATCGCCGGGAGGAATAAATTTGAGACTAGAACATTTTAGTAATGTTTTTGTCGGTCGAACGGTCCGCGAAATCGCCGCATTGAATGGGGCGTGATAAAAAGGTGGTATCGCGACGAGTTGTCAGGTTAATGAGTGTCTGTCGTTGCGAAAGGTTTCGACACGCGTACCTGACAATATTTGTATCGCTTATCGTCGTCGTTGCGATTGTTTCTGCTCGAGTCCTTGCTCCGCAATCGCTTGAACCAGACGATTCCGACCAGCAGGATCGCAATCATCGCCGCTGAGGGTACAGCGATCAGTCCGACTTGTTGAAAATCGGTTTTTGCGATTGTCGCCGCGGTCATGCCTGCGTTTTTCAACAAAAAAATCTGATCGATTTTTCCCTTTCCCGAAGAAACATTTCCCATGGACAAATACGAACCCGGAGACAGTGGCGAGTTAATTGTTTCATCCAAGGTCACGTGGATCCAGGCTTGAGGACTGGAGCCTCCGGACGATTCGGCCATGACGCTGATGATTCGTTGACGGTCTTCGATGAGAGCATGTTTTTTGGCGGGAATCGTCAAGAGGACTTGGCTCAAATTCTACAAAATTATCAAAATCGATGGATCATTTTTTCTCTGAGCTTTTTTTTTCGATATTTCCAGAAAAACTCAAAAAGCCAGTTTGTGCCCCGAATTGCATCGTTGGAATGCAACGAAATTCCATTTTTTTCTCGACCAGATTCCACGGTTCTTATTAAATATTAAATGCAAATATTAAAATCATATTTTTTTTTAATCCATAAACAAAATCGATACGAAAATGGTCCTGATTTTTTAAAGTGAACGAAAAATTAATAGAAAAATGTATTTTTCGTTGGAGCCCAACGTTGCGATCATCGGTGTCGTTTATTGCCTAATAATTCCATCAAGTTTATTGTTAAATGAAACTTACCCCAGGAAGAGTAATCGTTAGTTCGGGCTCCGTTGCGTCGTTCCCGGAATAATCGACAGATTCGATTTGCAAGGTATAATTATCAGGAAGGAAAGTGGGTGGATCCCATTGGAGGAGCAGCTCATAGTTTGAGTCATTTTTGTACATCTCGGTGAGGCGTAGCCCTTTGACAGTATCGGGAGCTGGAAAGAGGCGACTCTATGGAATAATGTCCCCGGCGATTCGCGGCGATTCGAGCGTGTGTGACGATAAATGCGGATGAGATTAAGGACTCACCGCAGAACGTGAGATTCCCATAGAGTTCGAGACAAGAAGGTGTGACGAAGGTGAGGGAGACATTGTTGCTGCTTTCGGAATTGGCCGAATTCAATGAAGACACGAAAACGCTGACATTGGCTTCGTAGTCGATGTCGCGAAGGCTGAAGCGGAAATCTTGTGACTGCAAAAGTTAAAAACATATTTTTTGAATGGATCAATAATTTACCACGGTCCTATACACACATGGGTCAAATTGACCCGGAGCGAAATTTGCAGGAAATCGTATTTACATCGAAGGGAACGTGAAATTTTCCGGGGTCAATTTGACCCAGTGTGTAGTATGGGAAGGCTCCCATGAGGAAAAAGTACCATAGCGACCATCTACTCACCGAATCTAGATTTCCTATCGTCAAGCCTTGGTCCTCCACGAACGAGATTACTTCGTAGTGACAACTTTGATCTAAATTTTATTCAAAAAAATAAATACCTCGATTTAATCTCGAGAATTTCGTTTTTATTCTCTAAAGTGAAGGTCATTCGACTATTATCTCAAACTCGAGTTATGAGGATTTTAGAATGTTTTTTTTCGTGTGCCGAAAGTTTATGTTATAAATGAATAATACCAGCGGCCGGTTGTAATATAAAATCAGCACGCACACGGGAAGGATTCAAATCGTCGGATCGCTGGTCCGTCAGCTCAAGAGTTTTTACCTCCTGAGATCGATGACCGACTGGAAAAGGATTTAAAAAAAAGCAAAGATTTCTTATCACTCGATCACATCGCTCTTGGCCTCCATGTGTTTTATTCAGTTTTATTACTACCTTGAAATGTCTCGAACCACGGAGATATTTCGGGTTCGGATACAAGTCCATCGCTCGTTATTCTATGAACTTTGTATCGGTAAAAAGTGCCTGCCGAGAGATTCATAAACGACGAGATGTTGGACGCGTTGCACTGTTCCTAGAAACGAGTCAACCATTCGTACGCAGAGACTCTCGTCAATTTTATGGAGGACATAAAATAATTCAACAATTCACTCCGAGCCACGCACTTACCAATTCCATTCGATATTTATTCTCCTGCTCACTCTCTTGCACGAAATCTTTGCTCAAACTCTGCTGCTGTTGGATCAACCAATTTCCACGATTATGCTTGATCCTTATGACGTTCGCGTCCTTGCAATGTAGGCTCGCATTAAAATTCGCCGCTCCAAAAAATCTCGTTCCTTTTTTTATCAGGAAAAGAAAAAAACAAGAAAATTTTACTATTGACACGTCACTTATCGCGACGTTTCTTAGAATTGACAAATAAAATACCATTTTCCTTCCCCGACAGATAAATGCTGACATTTTGTCCTTTCTCCATTCCTCTCTCGCTGATGCATTTTTCTCGACAGTTTGTCTGAAATAACGCGCACAAACCATTATTTATTTCGACGCTTCACTTTAATACTATTCCCTTACAACGACCTCGTGTATTTCGGAGAAAAAACATTTGGCGGAGCCGATCGGCGAAGAACGTTTTCGTCTATAGAAAAATCGAATTCGTCTTTCGAAACTTCGAAATCGGTTTCGGTGTCAGGGACACGAAAGTGAAAATTAAGCTCCGATAAGGGCCGAATCGGGAATGACTTTTATCAATTTTACTGGAAAACTGGTTTTTTGCATGTATTTTGTCAACTGCATTGAAGTTTCGTGGAATTTTTATGGACGCGACGAGCGCGACTTCATTATCGTTTTCGGTGCCCAGCAGACGAGGAAAGTGAAATAAAACTTCACTATCGCAGTAATCGAAAAATATTTAAAGCTACGAGGATACAGGGGTCTTTTTGGTCCCATTGATGAGATTGCGTTATCGAGCATAAATTTGCTCGGGCTACATCGTAGTCGGAGCCGATAAAAATATATTTCCGGCCGATCGCTCTGCTCTCGCGTCTTCGTCTCGTATTCATCGATTTGCCAGGGAGATCTCGAGCACCTGGATTATCCTCGAAGAATAATCGGAGAGGGAATAAAAAGAGAGCACTGTCGAGGGTCTCCATGTCCCCGAGAAAACAGAGCCAACAAGAAAAGTCGTGACCTGCCGGACGCTCGAAAACAAAAATTAGAATTTCGTCCGGTGCAATAAAATAATAATCGACCGATCCCGAGGTCCAGAGATTAGCAAAAATATAAACGGTTGTTATGCCCGCTGTACGATCGAAACTTGACTTTGCTCAAGGTCAGACCATGGAAACAGTTTTCATAAATTCCGCGGTCTCAGGAATTTATTAACCAGTGGGCCGCGCAACGCTCACGAGAAGCACGCGCCCCCGGGCCATCTAGCGGCCACAATCCTTACTAACACGCTCGCGACACATCTGATCGCGGTTTGCTAGGAACGCGCTGTTTGTATTCGAATATGCCTCCGTTTACTCTGGAGCTTAACTATTTCGAAAGAATTCGAGGAGCAGATACAATATTCGTCGCTACTATCGGTTGTGTAATAAAAAAAACGCGGAACCTTGTAATTCATTATCAGCCGCGAATTAGAATTATTCGTGCGCACAATAAGTATGGAGGCTTCGGCTTTTTTCGTGCCCACACTTCCCGTTGCCCGTTCTATTCTTTTTCCTATTTGCATATATTATATAAATCAGCAGACTACGTCAATAGATAAAAACTTGAAGCGAAGACTCGGTTGCTGCGTATATGTATATATTGAGTACGCACATTTAATGCGTGCCATTGTAGACAGATCGTAACGCGCGGCGTCGCTATATAAGCCGCCGAAATTCGATTATTTTGATGATAAGCGATTCTACGAATGAAAATGGAAAATAAAATTATTCGGGTGCCTGTTTGTGCCTGGATAAGACAAGTCGTTCGGGAGGTTCGGAAGTGTTCAAGGACATGTTGAAAACATCGATGAAATATTGCTTCGGCCTACGCGCGCGACCACATTCGAACTTTCAAGCCCTGCACGATTTCATCGTGTTTCGAGGAAAAAAAAACGATTTTTCAACGAAAAACATGGAGAATTGGGACGAAAGCCTAGTCGGGAATTTTTGGGGAGAAAAATAATTTCTCAGGCTCTTCGGGATGTCAATTTGGTCGTCGACTTCGACTCGATCGTTCCGATCGATTTCATGCAGGGGGAGGAGGGATTTACAATAGCAGCAACAGTTTCGGAACAACTGTGTCAACGAGACGTTTTTCGATACCGGAGAACGCAAACACATGCCAACAGGCAACTGAATCTTTTCTGTTTTAGCCACAAAATAATTGCCCGTACACAGAAAATTATTAACCTCTCGTGCGTCGATTCGAGTCGATGTTTTTCGGTGAAAAATCGAACTGCACGTTCCATCGAGAAAATGAATGCCTTTGTTGTGAGTTTTCGCGAAAAATTGAAATTAATGAGGAATAAAGACGAATACTTGAGGCTCAAAAAGATCGAAGCGACTTACGTCCTTCCACTGACATTGACCGATGCATTTTGCCGCGTAAAGAGCTTCGTCCTCTGTCGAGAAGTTCCAGAAACACTCTCGATCGGTGTTGTTAGTCGCTGCACAAATGGCCAATAGCATAAGCGCGAGCGCACACAGTTGAACGGCAGGAATCCTGGGCATCGTTTTCCGCTCGTTCAAAATATTAATCAACGACATATTTTTTTTATAACCAAAAAGAAACTTCCGTACCGCGAACTTGCATACATTTCGCTTGGTCGTCGCAACCGCCGCGTAACACTGTTATGAAAAATTCAAAATGGCGATGTCCCAACGGTTTATCGTGTTCCAAAACAAAAATTTAAATCCGCCAAAACCGAATGACCAATCGCGGCACGACAATCGTTTTTTTTGTCCCTCCCAGATTTCCTGTTTTTTCACTCGTTGGCCAACGCTCGCGCCTTCCGCACAGGAAGTAAAAAATCCTCTCTTTGCGCAGTCCGAATAATATTTACCTCCTTATAAATTAATCGAGGCGAATTATCCGGTCGATTGAATTTTCGGAACGAATATCCCGCGAGAACTGTGTGTTACGCTGCCGTGTGCGCCATCCGAATAGTATTATTTCGATAAACGTTCGCGAGTGTGTTCAATGCTTTTGGTGTGACAGGGAGGGGCGCATTTGAATTGTGATTGTACGGAATAACGACTGGTAGGGACAAAAAACACCCGCACATACGTGGACGTGGACGAGGAACTTATTAATCCCAGTGCTTGTGATGAGGATCCAAAAAGGCCGAAGCAATTATTTCGTTTTTAAATCAAAGGTAAGCACCGACTGAAATAATTAGCCTCGAAGCTGTATAATTCGATCGGCACACGAAGTAAAAAAATCGGTGTAACTTTCGCTGCGATAATTGATCAAAAATCAAAAAATACAGTGAAGAATGCAATAAAATGAACAAACTTCTGAATAAATTAAGTTTTTACTACTTTTTCAAATATCCTCGGAAAAATAGAATTCAGGAATTTATTACTTTCGCGGATTTCTCGAACCATCAAACTCGACAAGTTTCTCGTACCGACTTCGTGAAGTTTCGCGGGTTTGGACATTTTTTTTTTGACGCGACACTATCTATTCGTCTACACCGCGCCGAATGCTCGTGGGGACTGAACACACCACGCGATTCTCTGTCGCCTTACCTTTACGAAGAGAGCGAAAAAGAGCGAGAGAGAGAGATAAGGAGAGGGGCCAAACGCACGTGAGTGTACATCAATGTTTACGCACAGGGAACAAATGCAGATAAAACCGAGCTGATTCGGGAACGACGGAGATTCTCAGAACCTTGCCAAAGATTTTTTCGAGCCACTCCTGGAACCGATTTTTGCCACTGGGAGCCATTTTTTCAACGATGCTGAAGTTTGCAACGAAATTCTGTTTTTTTTCGCGACGAGATCTCTCGATTTTGATTAAAAAATTAATAAAAATAATAAAACGATATTTTTTTTAAGGTCCAAAGACACAAGATCGATACGAAAATTCTAACAATTTTTGAAATTCAAACAAAAAAAATTGGTTCAGAACTTCGGTCTCTTTTTTTTCAGCGGTTTTCCCAAGGGAAACTACTTTTCGCCAAAATGACACGATTCGAAATTCGAAAAAACCGTATTTTTCGAAATTTCGAATTTTTCATTACGTGCTCGTGGAATATTCGGCGATATGACGAAGAAAATTTTCGGTTCCTCAACGAAAATTCCGGCTTTAAGGAGCAAAATTGATAATCCGAGCGTCAAGAATCGATGGGGACTTTTTTAAAAATTTTCTAAATTTTTCTCCATAAAAGCAGCACAGCACGAGTAACGAATACGTTACGGTTTTTTTTTGTAAAAACATATGTACAGTGGGTTGACGTTGATTCTCAACTGCCCCAAAGACCGCGTGTCGCAAAAGTTTCCACCGGTCAAGGTTTCTTCTTGGCCATTTTCATGAAGAGCACCATGTCTGTGAAAATCGAAAGAAGAAAAACGAACAAAATGACGATTTTTCATCGATCGATCATTTTTCGCGAAATCTCGTGAAAATAAGTGAAATCTGAGGAACTCACTGAAAAAGACTACGAGGACAAAAGCCACCATTAACCAGACCCAACATCTCCATGTAGATTTAGTATGTTCCTCAAGTTTCAAGGATTCTAGTCTGAGCTTGGCGGCATTTTTGTCCGTCATCTTGTCGGATTTCTCGAGGGAACCAATGTCCTGCTTAATTATCGAATTTGCCGTCAAGGCGTGCTCCTTCATGCTGCTCGTCATAAGAATCATATTCTCTGCTATTTTCTCCTGCATGTTTCTGTTGTACTTGAGCAGAGCGTCCAGATCTTGATCCTGGCTCGGCGAACTCGCCACACGGTGCCTGAGCTTGTTTGCGCTCGAAGGGTCTCCGCCGTTTCTTCCTGCTGCACAAATCGTTTGGCATTAAAAATAAAAGTGATTCAACTTTTGTTGAACACATTTTTTTGAATTTCGGTTCGAATTTTCCGTAATTATTCAATTTTTATCGGAGTTTATCGATTTCTATTGGAATTATTCGAAATTATTCAATTTCTATTGGAATTATTCGAATTCATTCAATTTTTAATCGAATTATTGAAATTGAAATTTTTTTGCTAAATTATTTATTAAGAATTTCTTATAAAAATCAATCAACTTATATTGAATAAATTTTATGAATTGTGATTGAATTGATTTTTGAATTTGTTCAATATTTATGATATATAAATTAAAATTTAGTTATTAAGACTAGGGAAAGAAAAACTATAGTTACCAGCTGCACTGTCATCGACGTTGAACAATTCGCTGCGTAGTTCCCGACTGTATTTAGCTGTGGTTTTCTGGTGAATCTGTGAGGTTACGCTGGGTCCATTGAGATCTGTTGCCATCATTGACGAATTTCTAGGCAACATTTGTGCAGCTACGATTCTTTCAATAGGATTCGTCAGCTTGGAAGTCTCTATGACACCTTTCAGGAAACTTACTCTTCTCATGTACTCTGTCATTGTGTCGCGAGATGGTTTCCTGAAATTTGGATCGATTGGTTGAGATTCTTTCGATCGAATGTTATTTGGAGAAATCGATTACATACTTGGATGATTCTTGCAGTTCCTTGAGCATATCATCCAGAGCTAATATGAACTGGAAAGCAAATAATCATGCATTACGATCAAAAACGCCAGAGTATATAAGTGACAATGTTTGTGTACACGATTTTCACATTTCACTGTACTTTTTCAAGCCTCCACCGCCATTTCTCAAGATGCGAATCTTCTTTGGCCATTATTTCACAACGAGACAACAATCGTTTCACATTCACTTCCAGTCTCGATGTTTCCATCATTTTTCCAACAATCTCGCAGCTTTGAATTTCACAACAGACTTTTGGTACACTCTCGTCCCTTTGACGTGTGCTTGACGTCTACTCGACTCTCGAGACCGTACGGCGTACACCACGCTGGTAACTAATCGCTCGTTACCAGAAACTCGAGCTACTAGCGACATCTGGACGTCACATAACCACAAAAACTGGAAATCAAAACAATAATCAGCTGCTGCGCCCGTGCTGTGCTGCTGCGACTGCCGCGGGCGAACAACGTACCAGCGAACAAGAGGTAGTAAAAACATTTTTCAACATTTTTCGCCATCGGAGCCTTTCACTACGGGCGGCGACCAACGATCGACTATTAATAACTGAATCGTGTTTTTCACGACGTAACATTCTTCGAAATTCAATAAAACTTAAGAATCACTTTGTCATTCCGACGCACGTGAATTTCAAAGAGATCGAAAAGTCCCGTAACTATTATTAAGAGACGTAAGGTTAGGGTTCGCAATATATACAAATATATTCTGTCATTCGTAAAGTTAATTTTAGACGAACGATTAAAGCCGATAATAGCCGAGAATTAATCGCGACTGTAAAGACGAAGAATCGTTGACAACAATCCCGTCAAATATCCAAAAAATCCAAACTAATAAACAAAAGTGGGGTTAGGGTTCGCTCAATATACAAATATATTCTGTCATTCGTAAAGTTGATTCTGGATCAAGTTGGCGAACGATTAAAGCCGATAATCGCCGGGAATTAATCGCGACTGTAAAGACAAAGGATCGTTGACAACAATCGCGTCGAATCCCATTGTTTCAGGTGCATACAATGCAGAAATGATTCTCACCAGATGTCGACAGATATTACAATGTAATCGACTCGTGTACGCAAATCCAAATGCCTCGCCAGTCCTCGCCCTCAACCTTTACAAAATCGAGCCCAATGCAATAAACGAGTTTAAGGATCAACAGCAAAAACGATATTATCGTAATTTCGGGCACGCGAGAATCAAGCTCCCTCCGGCTAGGATAATCGTCTATATTAGCGTGGTTACAAGCTTGCTAGCACTTTTGACCGATTGGCGACGGTGAGTGCGCGCAAATCCTTAAATTTCCATTCCTTCTTTGTGCGGACACTAAAAATACAAACCGGGGGTCAACAGGTTAAAAACAAAGTGGATGCCGCGCGTCAACGCTGCCGAAATGCTGACCGAGAAGAAGAAAACGAACAAGGAAGACGGGGAAGAGTCGATGGAGCATTCGGACGCGGAGGAGCCAAAGAAAAAAAAGTCCAAGAAGCAGAAAGTCGGCTTCCGTGACAGAAAGGTTTAACGCAAAGATCCTACTATTTATTTAATTTTTTTCTGTTCTCTGATCAATAAAAGATGCGCCAAAGTTTCATGAAATTCGTGACGCTAGCGTTGAATGAGGCAAATTGTAATTTATTCACGAGGACGCAACGATAGAAGAAAGAGAGGAAAAATATTTTGAAAGCGGAATAAAATAAAATGGCAACGGTTTGAAACTCTGAGAGTTTTTGCAGATAATAGAATATGAAAATAGGATGAGGTCATATTCCACTCCGGACAAAATATTCCGGTATTTTGCTACGGTGAAGGTGACTAGCGCGGAAGGTGCAGAAATCTACATGACCCCGGATGATTTCTTAAGAGCCATAACGCCGGGCATGAAACAACCGGATGGTAAATGTGACAGCATTGTTTAGTTGTTGGGGAACTTTTTTTTTTCTTTTTATTGAAAATTCTTCATTGGTACTTGGCAATGGGGACTAACGCTCTTGCGCGCTGTAACTAAATCCGAATTTCGACGGCGGTGAGTTTGTTGCGGGCGGCGCAATGCGCAAGGAGAGAAAAATCAATTTTTTCCTCAAGGGAGGTATTTTGTGTGGAATTTTCAGACTTTTTCCTCCTCCCGGTCGCTCTTGTTTGTGTCTAACGCAAGAGTTTGATGGAACTTGCGCGCTTTACTAACTTTTCTTGCATTTAACGTGTCCAATGAATTTTCATTGCGCATGAGAGGGAATGGCGTTGGCTAACTTGTTTGTGCAATTGCCACACAGATAATAGAATATGAAAACCGTATGAGACATTATTCAACACCCGACAAAGTCTTTCGATATTTTGCGACGCTGCAAATCGTCTTCAACGATCATTCCCACGAGGTTTTTATGACGCCGGATGATTTCTTGAGGTCGATGACTCCTGGGGTTAAACAACCGGATGGTAAATCGCCATCACTCGTCAATTCGTTCACATTCTTTATCGTCGCCGCCTTTTCCCTTTTATTCTCACTATTTTTGTTCACAGCCGAAAATACCGATCAGGAAACTATTTGCATGCTTTTCTGCCTCCCTCATCACTCATTTCTCACGCGATGCATGGCTCGGTACCAATTATTCCATTTTAATCTTCCTCAACCGATGAGTATTACGGGTTTAACGATTATTGATCCTTGGATGGTTATTCGATCGCATGCGTTTCCTTTTCGTAATTTTATCGTTGCACAAGCCCCTTCAATCAACTTTCCTAATATTTTTCATGTAATTTCTTCAGGGCTCGGATTGGATCAATACAAACGAGTGGATCCCAAGGTGCGTAAAAAAAAAAAACGATAATCAAGAAGACAGGGATTCGATCTTTCGGCAAATCTAAAAACTTAACCGATTGATGAAGAATTATTATTCGCCCTTTCAGAACGTTCAAGCCAAGCTAGAGCTCGAACTCGACGAGGACAGTATTTTTTACAAACTCGGCAGTTCCGGGCTCATTACTTTTTCCGATTACATTTTTTTGCTGACCGTACTTTCCAGTAAGTTGGACCTTTCTTTTGTGACAATTTATTTCATCGGAAGTCCAGGATTCGAAATCTTCAGGTTTACATCTCTTTTACAGCCTCCAGACGTCATTTTGAAATTGCCTTCAGGATGTTCGATTTCAACGGAGACGGTGATGTCGATTCCGAAGAATTTGGCAAGGTCGCGACTCTCATTCGACAACAAACCAGCATCGGGACTCGTCATCGAGATCACGCCAACACCGGAAACACCTTCAAGGTACGAGGACCCTGAAGAAATTCAAAATAAAAATAAAAATAAAATTAAAACAACAAAAACTAGAATTAGAATTGGAATAAAACCCGAAAAGGAAATGAAATTGAAATTGAAACTAAAAATTACAATTAAAATTGAAATTAAAACTAAAATTTTTCATCGCGTTGGTCGATTGGACTGACTCATTGGAACTGAACGTTGTTTTTTTCTGTCGTTCAGGGTGTAAATTCGGCATTGACGACGTACTTTTTCGGTCCGAACATGAAGCAAAAACTGACGATAGAAAAGTTCTTGGACTTCCAGGAACAGTTGCAAAAGGAGATCCTCAGTCTCGAGGTAATTTTTCGTATTTATTCATCAGAGAAAAATAAAAATGGTCGTGACGAGGCAATTTTTTTCCACGATTTCGAATAAAAAATGGAAATTTCGTCGGCAGTTCGAACGTCGGAATCCCGACAGCAACGGCAATATATCGGAAGTCGATTTCACCGAATTACTCTTGGCCTACGCCGGTTATCCCGAGAAAAAAAAGGCCAAAATGTTGAAAAGAGTGAAAAAAAGGTATTTCCGGTGCCGTGTCATTGATTTTCATCCCAGCATCTTTTTCTCGGCTCCCCCCTCGTGCGTTTCGATTAATTACCCGAATATCTGTGCCATACAGTTTCAAGGATCACGCCAAAGGTATAAACAAAGAAGATTATCTCAAGTTCTTCCATTTCCTGAACAATATTAACGACGTGGATACTGCGTTGACTTTTTACCACATCGCTGGAGCTTCGATCGATCAAGGTACCCAAAATAATCGAATTGAGGGCAAAGAATTTTTAAAAAATAGAAAAATTAAGTTTTTCGAAACGTCAGAGTATTCCAGAATTTTTTTCCAACTTTTTTACCTCCAAATACATGAGATATGAGTGGCAGGATGAAAAGGACCTTCCGGGGTGCCGAGAAAAAATTACACGATCCGCCAAGGTTTAATTTTGACCAAAATTTGTGCACAAAATCAAATGGCAAAATGAGATGGAAAAAGAAAAAATATTCATAACGATAAATTCACGGAATCTTCGACTTTCGGATGAAAAATTCCGGAATGTCATAGTTTTATGAGTTTTTCGATGAAATCAAACGTCCCACGTTTGCAGCGACGCTGAAGCACGTGGCGAAGACCGTAGCGCACGTGGATCTGAACGATCACGTGATTCAAGTTGTCTACACGATATTCGACGAGAATAGTGAGTGAAAAAACGTCCAAATGCAATTTTTCCTTCTCCTCCTTGTTGGGGAACTCTACGGAAAATATTTTCTTCATTTTTCCAGTGGACGGACAGCTGAGCAACCGGGAATTTGTGTCGGTGATGAAAAATCGAGTTTTGCGAGGTTTGGAGAAGCCGAAAGACACGGGATTCGTGAAGCTCATGCAGTCGATGATAAAATGTGCGAAGCACAGTTATCCAGTCAATTTTGAGAAGTAGAAATGTAGCAAAAGTTCGTGAAGCCGATTTTTTTTTCTCGAAATCGTCGTTACTTCTTAATTTTTAATAAATAGACATTGTTCGCGTTTGTCGGCGTGTCTTTTGTCCTCAAGGATGTGCGACGCGAAATGCACTCGCTCAGTATCGCTTAAGAAGTGAAAATCATACTCTACCATGTTTTTTTCTTTATGTTTGACACATCGCGCTCGAAATAACGCTTTCTCTGTGTGACTGTTAAACAAAAAAACGATTTTTCACACTTTCACGACAAAAGCGTGATCGATCGAGCGTAGCGCCTAAGATATATGTATATTTTTTTTTTCCACCCACATTTTTCCTGCGGCTCTTTCATCGGATGGAAAAATCCTCAGTACGATTCTTCGCTCCATACTATTCGAATAATATATTTCGCTTGCTTCCCTTACATTCGGCTATCATTATTTATCGCCTCAACGAATTATCTTTCCAACGATCATGCCATATTTATTGTTAATTTTTATTCTCTTTAACGAACTTTTCATTTTCCCTATGAATTGTCGTACAATAAGAGAAAATAAAAATCCTAGTCTGCTAGAAAATCGTTACGACGACGTCAATTCAATTCGACAAATTTTCAACCATCAATTACCCCGACGAGCTCTCGTTGATATTCTACACAAAGGACAATACTTCCAGTACGTAAATCGAGCTCTCGAAGCTCATAATGTTCTACATTTTTTTCTACGATTTTTCATTGTTTTTAATAACAATAATAATTTATTATTATTATTTATATTATTTATTTACTTAATTATTTTTTTGTTACTTATGTTTTATTATTATTTTTATTGTTTTTTTTTTTTCACTCCCGCAGAGACATATTCTCGGAACATCTGGAACCTCTGAAGATTCAATTCGGACACGTTTGTGAAAATCCTCATGAATGGGAGCAACGATTCGAGAGAAAAGATTTGAAAAATAATCAACATCAAGGCAAGGTATGGGTCGATTATTAAAAAATGGCTTTTCCTCGACGAGGTTGCTGCGTCGAAAACTGGCAGATTAAAAATTGTTTGTTATTTTCGCGATTTTAAGACTTATTCTTGTTCATTGGTCGACGAAAAACGTTGATCTGGAAAGTGTTGGTCGTTTACAGGTCCGCTGGGGAAATAAAAATGCCGAGTACGGTGAACACTACTGGGATCTCAATCACGGACAATAAGTTTTTTCTTAATGTTTAAGGTAGAAAATGAAAATAAAATTTTTGGCATGCTGCCATCTTAAGTACAGTTTGTTCGACACATTCGTGTCATTAAATAATAAAAACGCGTTTTCCAACGAAATACTGCACGAACGTTTTTGACTCTCTTTTCCTCCGTTGCGGCGCGCGTTCCTCAGCAGCCCGCATTTGTCGTGAAATACAAAAATATACAAATTAGTCGGAATGTCAATGTTTTTCCAAATTGTCAAAAACGACAGTTGGCCCGTCGCATATTCCGTATAAAATTATTTTGGATCAATATTTACATATTTTTCTAACACAAAATCATATTCTGAAATGGACAGTGACATCGCAGCGTGCGAGAAAAAATTAGGAAAAAAACCTCCACTCGGGAATCACGAAAATACAAATCAAGTTACTTTGAGCAAGAATGTCACTGAGCGATTGCAAACCGGTGTGTTACATTTTTTGACTCCCTTCAATGCTCCACTTATGCGTGTCAGAATTTTTTATTATTATTTCCAAAAAAAAAGTCTTTTCCATCCGAAATCCATGATCCTCACCCCCTTCCCTCCTCCGAGCAGTAAAGAACGAATTTATTAACCAATCGAATAACAGAATCTACTGTAACTATATAAGAGTTGTTTGTATACAAACAAGATTGCGGTTCGGAAACCGCTCGACGCGGAGGATCGATGTAAACAGTCACGCCATATACGGAGAAGAAAGAACAGCAAAGAGTTCTTTGTGTAAAAAAATGGTGACGCAATTTTTTTTTTTCGGGTTTTTGTCACGAGACCTCCGGGTCCTCAGTCTCTTGGAGATCGTAGACGAACATAGTTGGTTGTTCCTTGCGCATCGTGATAAAAGTGAAAAAGTAAAGTTTAAAGTTGTCTTTTGACGTGATGTTGTGAAACAAAAAGTGTTTGAACTGAGATTTGGGTCTTTTCGGTCACGTTTGAACTTCAACTCGCCGCCCCATTTATAAACTACAATTGTTGACTTATCGAAAACGTAATGACACTTTCGCGATGTATTTGTTGCATTTATCGGTTCTGTGGTATTTTTTTTTGTTTCCTACGGTGCCTAGTATTGGGCAAACTGAAATTGCGAACGGAATTTTATTCTAGTCTCAGCATCGAAAATTTCTTTCCAAAATTATTTTATATAGTGAGGCTCGTTGTGTCTCCTCCCTTTGCTGGTGTCTGCGCGATGCGCCATCTATTTCATTCGACCGCTTCTTTACCCACAGTCGCCAGAGTAGAGCTCAAGCGGCCCCGGCGCGTTATTACTTGAGATACAGTTTAGTACGTACCAGCTTGAGATTTTTGTGAATATTTTTTTTCCTTATGTGCAGGTTCGGTCGATAGTGATCGTTTAGATAGTTACGACGATTATTGGATGAACAAGCTCGCCTGTATCGACGAATCGCACTCGGTTCGGAATAATTTGGATATTGACGAAGCCGAGCAAAAGTTAAAAAGCATCATGAAATTCATGAAACGTGCGACTGCTGGACAACAAGATTCCGCTTCTCAACAGATATTGGAAAAGGAAAACGTGAGTACGCCGGAATGTGGATTTTTATTATTCTATTTATATTTGAAGACTAAAAGCATTAAAAATATTCGAATGCCAGGTCAAAAACTGTTTTGAAATGTCTCGAGGGCATACCCTGAACTGTGACGCGTTGGTGGCGAGTTTTGTCGAACAAGTTGACCGCCTGATGTACGACGCTGTACGAAAAAATCTTCCGGAGAACTTTGCACTGTCCCATAAGAAATTAACATATGCGGAAAGATTTAAACTCGAATTTCAATTGTAATGAATTGATTTTTGAGAATTGCATGTTTTTGTGAACATTTTTAATACAAACAATAATATACTGTCTCAAGAGCATCGGTGGTTCAGTGGTAGAATGCTCGCCTGCCACGCGGGCGGCCCGGGTTCGATTCCCGGCCGATGCAAAATTTTTTGTTTTTTTTTTTTTTAACACTAATTAACCCATATTTATTGATTATTCAGTTCCAGACGCCACTGCAGTGGCATCATTTCATCCTCAGCCTCACAAGTCAATCTTTTTTGACATGAAAGATTAAAAACATGTTTGCAATGTTTTGAAAATCACTTTTAAAGCGCGTGTCTTCGGGTGAAAAAGAAGCAACAGAATATGAGAAAGTTCTGGAGGCTAGAAATCTCCAGCATTTCGTAGGGTGACATGATGGTCATCATCTACAAATTTTTTCTGATCCAGAAAAATAGAATCCCACTAGTTATTAGATTTCGAAGGAAACAAATGAATGGAAAAAAATGAGAACGTGCTGGAAAAATGCGCGTTCGAAAAAATGAGATGCCAAGTTCGCAACCACACGATAGCATCTCATGAAATTCCGGGCGCCTGACTACAACAGATCCTATGATGATTATTCAGACTCGTGAGCCCGAGTATGTAAAATCGTGCAAAGAACCCGCCTCTTTCTATCGATATTCGTGAATAAGTCTCGGTTAAGCTGGTGCAGGGATGCTGGCTGGTACTACTCGACGAAACGAGACGCGATTCCCAACGAGCGCGACAAGAAGAAATAAAAAATAAAGTTGGAGCGGTGGGGGCCGGAGAAGAGCCCGAGAGACGAAATGGTGGTGGTAAAAAGTAGATGGGGCGAATATCCCAGTTGCTCTCTCGAGATACAGAGAGCAGAGCTTGGCGCTTGGGAGCTCGAGAGGGTCAGTAATACGCGGGGCCTTCGAAACAACGGACCTATTCTATTCCGCGCGCGGGCGCGCGCGTTTCTTTCGCATCGATAAGCTCAAATGAATAAATCGTTCCAACGGCAATAAGTAACGATTAATTTTTACACAAATTGTGGACGAAATCGATGGACGAACTTATGAGACAAATTGTGACGTTTAATCGCGAATCATTTTCTTGAAAAATCAACGCTGCGTGAAAAATTGAAAAAGTGATTTCTCCGGTGCTTTTTAAATGGCACAGAAAAAACCGCGTCAATAAAAAAAAGGGATTGCAACGTTTCTACTCGGTAAATCGACGGCGGATGTCCGATTATTTTCTCTCCACCGCGTATTCTCCGACTGCAGCATCCCACAATAACACACATGTGTACGGCGAAGAAAGCGTAAAAAGTTGATTTACGATGAGTTCGGGGAAGCTGCAACAAGGAGCCTCGTATGCAGCAGTAGCAACGAGACTCTCGATGTCGGACAATTCTCAAAGCAGCCAACGGCGACGACTAGTTTCGAAATATTATTCTCGTTATTCTCGAGTTTCCGGTTCTTTGCTATCATTTGGTGAGCCAAAAGGGGACTTTTTAAAGAAACCGCTGAATAATCTTGGGCGTAGTATTAAAATTGTGTTGATGCGGAGTCGTCGTACTGAGTGTTGCACTTAATGAATGTTGACAAATAAAATACGAGACTGCCGTTATCGCGAGAGCAGGCGAACCCAGCACGTGGCTAAAGTCTCGACGGGGAAGGGGATGCTCGAATATAAAAAAACGTAAAGAAAAAATGTGGTGGTTCTCGGTGGTTGTGGCGGTGTTGGTGGTGCAAAGTGCATCGCTCGTTGAGGCAGGTGCTTGCGAACCAATCAGAATCGAAATGTGTCGAGGTCTCGGTTACAATGTTACCACGATGCCCAATTTAGTTGGCCACGAGATTCAAGGAGATGCGGATTTCACTTTACAGACTTTTGGCCCCCTCATTCAGTATGGATGCAGGTATTGATAAACCAATGTTAAGCATCGATCATAACAAAAAAAAAGATCTGCTAATCAGACTAGATATTGACGCCGGTCCTTTTTGAGCCTAATCGGAGTTAACAGCTATCCGGAAGTTGATCCAAACTTGGAATCACGCTCTTAAGTTAAATTTTTAGCCATTCGGTGTATTTCAATCGATTTTGACCCACTGAATCTTCATGAAATTGAATATGCTCGTGGGCATTAATCAACAGATTAAAAAATGAGGGTTTGCGGTCGTAGGGTTAAAAGTCGAAGGCGCGATCGTGCCTGTGCTGTCGGGACATTGTAAATTTTCGTGTGTTTTTTTTTCAGCGCTCAGTTGCACCTGTTCTTATGCTCGGTTTACGCCCCGATGTGCACCGAAAAGGTGTCTTCGCCGATCGGGCCTTGTCGGGGTTTGTGCGAACAAGTGCGAGCTCGATGTTACCCGGTGCTTCAAGGCTTTGGTTTTCCCTGGCCGGCAGCTTTGAACTGTTCCAAATTTCCACCCGAAAACAATCATCAGCACATGTGCATGGAGGGGCCCGGTGAGCCTGGGCCCGTCAACCCAATACAGGTTGGTTCTCACGCCTCCCCTCCCTTGTTTTTTTCGCGCCATATGATCAATAGACGCGCCGCCACTCTCGTCATCTTGTTATCAAATCATGACGCGGCTGTAATTGACTTGTTGAACCTGTCAAAGGCGATCGGTGGCGGGAATGGACCTTGGGGATGTTCGCTGTACGCGAAATCAGGTCGATACATATTTCTAAACCGTTCGGGAAGATGCGCACCGGCCTGTGAGGCTGATATTCTTTGGACGCAGCGGGACAAGCGATTGACCGAAGCCTGGATGGTCGCGCTCGTAACTCTGTGTTTAATATCGGTCCTTGGGGGGATGTTCACGTTCCTCAGGCCACGATACCACCAGCCAATAACCGTCAGTACCGGAGGTTCGTATTTTTCGATCCAGTAATCGCAGTTTCGTTTGAAAAATTCGATAAAACAGTTTTCATTTTATTCACGACAGAGAGCGCTATCGCTTGCTTGGCTTTTTGTCACGCGGTCGTTGGAATCGGCTACGTAATACGTTTAGCAGCCGGCAGAATCGCTGTCGCCTGCACTTCCGCTCTACCGATTCACTCGCAAGATCAAGTTCCCATCTTGGCTCAACAACAACAGCAACAACAACAACAACAACAACAACAACAACAACAGTATCTCACCCAAGATGGCCTCGGAAATCCTTATTGCGCAGTCGTCTTCCTTCTGCTCTATTACTTCGGGAACGCAGCGAGTGTTTGGTAAGTTGACAACGAATTAATTCCACGAAAATAGGAAAAGATCGCGGCCGAAAAATCCAACACGAACTTGGACTTTCTCGTCGATTTTGCGGAGTCGCCAAACGACGATATTTCATTTTTCTACCGCCGTCAATGTCACCGGGGGTTAACGAGTCCCACCGTGGCTCGAAGCGTTGACCTTGACCATTCTTCAATTCTAGAAAATCCATCAAAACAAGTATCCCTCTTGAGAATGACGAAAAATCAAGAACCATTCGATCAATTTTTCAATTTGACGTTCGACCGACACCGGCAGCAACAATAAAATATAATAACACAGAGAAAAGGCTCGGCGGAATATTTCTCGTTATCGATTGGCGAAGCAGGCATTGACGATTACGAAAAAAATGGTAGAGTGCGAGCCGAGTTTATTCGCACGGTTCTTTGTGCCTGAGATTCGCCTCTCCCTCTCACTCCCTCGTTCTCGTTGCCGTAATAACGATTATTATTGTTGTTGGTCCTGTTGGTCGGAGAAGGCTGTAGGAAAGAGCTCGTTGGACGGAAGAAGAATGGAATATAAATACCTACACGTAGAATATGCATGTGGCGCGGTCGTGGAAGGAGCGGGAGGGGGAGGGGGAACTCGGAGAAGAGGGCAAGGCAGCTACGTTGCATTTCACGAAGTACCTCCGCGCGATGCTGCTCGCGCGCGCGGCACAAAACGAGGATAGGGGGTCCGAAGTGGGCCTCCTCGCGCGGAAATGTGAAAAAGGAGCGGCGTCTAGGGGAGCTCGTGCGGGGAAAGGGGAGAGGGGATAACAATCTGGCAACAGTGTTGTGAAGCTCCCCGCGTGTACCGCTAACGAGGCTTCGACTCCCATCTCGTGGATTCGTGAGGCCAACGAAGAAGACCTTCTCTTCGTTTCCTCCACCTCCTCCTCCTCCTCCTCCTCCTTCCTTCTCCATCTTCCTCGCTTCTTGTTCAACCGCCGCTGCTCTCGGCCCGAAAGAGTTTCTCCGCATTTTCTCATCTCCCGATCTACCGGGTAGTCCCGGAACGAAGCTCTCCCTCGCGCATTATTATTTACTACGTACGAAAAGCCCCCGCAGATTTTTTATTCTCGCCCGCGTATTTTCTTCCAAACCGAATGCCGATAATATCCTCTCGATCGAACGCCCCGATCCCATTATTCGTTCCTTCGTACCCCCCCCCCCCCCGCCTCTCCTTCGCTCTTCGTGAGCAACGAGCCCAACAAAAATATATAATATTTTCGAAAGAGATCGAATCACCCGTTGGACGCTGCCCACATCCTCGCCATCTCTGTCTATATTTATATATATCCACGTGTATATTTAATATGTCTCGACGCGATATACTCGTGCCCGTAGCATAGAGCGAGAGAGGCCCGTTGCGGACTTAGACAAGGAGAAAGGAGCTGGTGAGCCCCTCGTTTCTCGCGCTGGATAACCATGCAGAGTCAATGGCATTCCTTCTCTCCCGAACGCCCGATCGCAGCCGCGCTCACTAAAAAGAAATAAAAGAAAAACAAAACCTCACAGGCTCCCCGCGAGGCTCCCTCTTCGCTATATACCCCCCCCCCCCCCCCACGCCTGCTCTCACATCCTCTATATATATATCTATATATCCCTCAGACCCTACCATCCGACTCCGAACTATTCTCGAGACTACGCTAAACGAGTTTTAAGAAGAACGGATATATATAAAAGCAGCAGCGCTTTCCTAACACGATTCGGCTCTCTCTCTCTCTCTCGTTTCTCTCTTCAATTGTTATTTTCTTTTGTTTTTTATTATCATTTATTTTCATTTTCATCTATTTTCATTTATTATTTTCCGCTCCTGTAATTATTTCTTGACCATGAATTGTGGATTTTCTTGTTCATAATTTTTATTTGCCTTCCGAACTTGTCCCGAGCACAAATAAATACATCTCATCTCTCTCGTGTGCCTGCAAGAGAAAGGGGTTCCGCAGCACCTCTCTCTCTCTCTCTCGTCCCTAGTCTCATTTTTTATCGAGCCACGCTCAGCATCGTGTCAAACAATTTTCCTTATCCATGCTCCCAGGACAAATATAAAGTTTCAAAAATAGTCGGCCCGGAGCTCCGTCGGCATCTCTGACACAACTCCTTCCCTCGGACAACGTTATCTGATCAAAAAAATCCGAGACACCGGCTCTCCTCGCTACATTTTAGTCGACTACTTTTTCCCTGACCCCAATACCACTTTTCCACAATCACCGAGATCGACTCGGCACTCTGTTCCCTATCGTAGATTTCTAGCAACCATTTCATTGCGCATTTGATAACAAACGCTCCGCAGGTTTTACCGGAAACTCCTCGTTTCAACCATTTATTTCTAAACTCATCATTTTTCATAGCAGGGCCCAAAATTTTCGTGCAACATTTGCCAACCATAATGAGACAATCGACCTTCACCTTTGGAAAACTGAATTTACTAGAAGAATTGAAAGGATCGCATTAATTATTAAAATAATTGATGAAAAATCAATTTTTCGTTGTTTTCCAATGATCCACACTCCAGGATCATAAAATAACGATGTCGGAGTTCGCATCGTTGGAAACGATAATGATACAGTCTTCTTTATCATTATAAACCTCAATTTAACCAGAAAAATTAAAAGGATCGCGTTAATTATCAAAATAATGAATAAAAAATCAATTTTCAGTTGTGTTCCGGAACGATGCAACTTTCGCCAACAACGAAAAACTCGGTTTTTGTCTCAGGCGAATGTCAAAGAAGATAAATGTTGTTCTCGACGAATGCAAAAAATTCCATTCGGTTTGCTTGTTCGGGGTCAGAGTTACGAGACTCTTGGTAGAGTCTACAGAGTTTTCTGTGTTGTTGGTCGGTGCGATTCATCGCGATTACGGCAAGAATCCGAAGAGAAGACTCGAGGAAGCAACAGGATGGGGAGGGGGAAGGGCGCTGCATATTCGTGCCTCGCTCGGACGGATCGGTTGGTGGGTTGGGTGGTCGTTGGCGTTCGTACATCGTAAACGTATCTATATGTAGTTAGTATAGGATGATGAGAGCGAGCGAGCGTAAAGCCATAAGGAGATGTTGATTCGGATGCACGGGGAGAATGAGTCGACGGAGAAAGGAGAGAGGGAGTGAGGCGATCCTGGTACGTTGTCCGATGCTCGGAAGACCAGCGGGAACGAGAGATCCAGCGCATAACGACTCGCTAACTAACAAAACAAACACGAAATGACTCTACCGGTGGATCCTCGCTGGCTCATCTCATCTCGCTGATTATATACCCCGGAGCTCTAGCCAAAGTCCCACCACTCATTCGCGATCGGCCTTTCCGCTCCTCGTTTCATATTTACGTCGTTTTCTCTGGCGAGGCTCCTTGGCTCTGGCTGTGACGAGCTCGAGAAGCTTTTTATCGTTTTTTTCCCAAGTTCCGAGGGGGGAAAAAAAAAAAAAAAAAAAAAACAAACAAAAAAAAAACGAAAAGAAAAGTCTCGAAATTGATGAAAAAAAAATTGAACAATTTTTGCGATCGATTTATTAGATTTTGCGCGGACGAATGGTCGAGCCAACGAGGAAGGTCGAGCTCGTTAGCGCGGAATGGAGAGAAAGCAACGAAAAAAACAAAATAATGATAATAATTGGGTGGAGCTCGTGCGAATCGGTCGTGATACCTCGGAGATAAGAGATCGCGCGGGATTCTCAAGAGAAATGAATATTTGCTCAGCGTCTCAGAGCGCGGGTACGAGAAGCCCGAGCATTCGAAGATTTTATCCGGCTAAAGTTTCCTTGGCGAAGGAGAAAAAATAGAAGCGCGAGGGAAGGAAATGAAGGAGAAAAAGAAGAGGAAGAGCTGCGAAAGAGGCGATGGGCTACGAGAACGTCCATCAAGCCTGTTATGGCTCTTCGTGCCCGTAGGCGTTCTCCTCGGCCCCAAACCTCGTAAAACGACACGAAGCAATTTTCATAAAGGATACGTGCTCGCGTTCCCTTATTTTCTCCTCTCTCTCTCTCTCTCTCTCTCTCTCTCTTTCTTCTTGGCGAGTCCGCGTGCAATCAATTATTATGTAAATAAGCGGTGCGTCCATGCACGCGCATATATGCGCCCCTGCTTATCCATCCTCGTTTCCCCTCCCCCTTGTATTTTCACAACCTCAACAACACACCTATATCCCCCCCTCCCCCCACCATCGCCTGGCCTCGTTGAGCTCGTGTTACACACCGAGGTCGTTACCGCAAGGTAAACACTTCTCCAAATAAAATTCAAACAATCTCACTGCGTCGTCCGTGCTGTACACGCGCTCGAGACCCCTCAACGATCATCCGACACCCGTGCTTTCTTTCATTTCAATCGTATCAACGAATCTCATTCTACGAGTCACTAACTTTTCGATGTTCCCACAAAATTGTCGATTAATTTCGCGTCCCTCCACTTGCCAGACTGAAAAATCGTATTTTCATAAAAAAAAAAAAAATGTCCACGATCTATTTACGAAAAAAATTAAAAAATAACACGCGAAGAGGCCCTCGAATTTTTTATCAATTTTTAGTTCACAGATGCAAAGTTTTATGGAATTTGAATAAATTTGCTTTTTGTTCATTTTCCACAACTGAAGATCGGCCCAGAAATGAATATTTGAAATATTTAATGTTTTATTATAATTGCGAGGAGAGTAATAACATTCTTGATACGCAGGTGGGTCGTGTTGTCCGGCTGGTGGTGCATCGTGGCCCGTAAATGGAGAAAATTTTCGAGGAATTTGAACATGAAAGAGGACGGAGGTTTTGGGCTTCAGCAAGGTTTTTCCACGGTAGGAGCTGTCGCCGCGTGGGGATTTCCCGCTGCTCATACGATCGCGGTTCTCGTTACGAGGGACGTCGACGCGGACGAATTAACCGGTAATTTATTATTTAATCGTATGATCAACTCTGATGATAATTATTACGTCTGACAGATGGAACGACGTGCGCAAAATGATGGATTCTTATTGGTCATACAGCGAGAGAATCGCGTGCAAAATTTGTGAAATGAAATTCACGAACGAACGCGATCGCGCCGAGACAAAAATAAAAGAATTATTTTTTTAGACTCGAAAGAAAAGAACCGGGGAGGGCGCGGCGAGGGGGAACAGCCCCAGAAACAGACGAAGGGAAAGAAACGAAGGAGACAGTGATGACAAGCTGCAGAGCGAGTCCTCCTCCTCCTCCTCCTCGCTCTTCTCTTTTGCTCTTTCTCCGAGGCTCCCTCGCTGCGGGTACATATTTGCATTGAATACTCTCACGACCGTTTACGCTGGTCGGTAGGTAGTCGCCACTGGCGACGACCAACGTAGACATGTGTCTTGTACCTCCGCCTCTTTCCACATCGACAACGAGCCTCCTATTAGAATGGGGGCCCTCTTTTCCACTCTCGCCGACGACCATGTATCCTGCACGCGGTTCCTCCGCATCACAAGCATCTTTGTACTCTTTCGCTATACCCCAAATTAAAAAAATACAACAAAATACTACGGCCTAAATCCTTGGCCCTCCCGGAATCAATTTCCTGCCGCGTCCACACAGAAATAACGAAAACTCTTCGTTTTTTCACCAACGAGATTCTTCGCTTGGAAATTTCACTGAAAAATAGACCCCAAAGACCGAAAAAAAATTGATTGCACTTCTGGCGTGAAAAATTAGTGATTTTTTTCTATCTCTACCATAATTATGCACAGAGTTTTGCAAATAATAATTTTGAAAAAATGGAAAACTCAAAAAAATCGAAATGAAATTCTCTCGTGAAAAATTATTAAATTTTATCGATCTCTATCAGAATCCTAAATGGAGTCCCGCCACAACCAAATAAACTCTGAACAAAATTCAAGAGTTTTACTTGAATCATTGAAATAATTATAGTTAAAAAAAAATAATTTGAAAAAAAATGCGTTTATATTTGCAGGAAGTTGCCTGGTGGGTCAGCAGAGTACGCGATCGTTGTTGCTGTTGGTATTGGGTCCCCAGTTGGTGTACCTCGTGCTGGGGATGACGTTTATATTGATCGGGGTGGCGGGACTATTGCTGCATCGAGATTCAAATCCAGCGGTGACGGGGTTGATAGTAAATTCGGGTCAACACACAAATCCGCTGGTGAGGAGTCGCGAGGCCTCGAAGTCGCCCGCGGATATTTATAAAAGACAAAAATCGTTGGTCACGAGAATCGGGGTTTTCGCTTGTTTTTACACGTTCGTTATGATCTGCCTGACCGGAACACTATTGTACGAATGGTGGGGAAGAGACGCGTGGTTAAGGGCCCCGGAACCTTCGTCCGGACCGAAAGTTCCTTCGAAGCCGTTGCTCCAATTTTTCATAATCCGGCTGATCGTCTCGTTGGGCGGCGGAGCTATCGCTGCCGCTTGGATCTGGTGGCCGGAAGTCTCCGAAATTTGCAGAAAATTAACGCCTTGCAATCAGCCTCCGTACAAATGTCATCCCCACGCGACACTTCCGGTTCTCCATTGCTACAGCAGCCCCGGATCGACGAGCCCGACGAATCATCATCGCCACCAACAGCTTCACCATTTAAATCATTTTCCCACGAATCAAACTCCACAAACGACTGCTCCGGGCTCGCACCAACACCCTAACTTCAAAAATTCCCAAATGACTCTCCCGCAGATCTCTCCGCCGCTTCCTCCTCCTGCTCCTCTTACCCGATCACTTCCGGGTCGGACTACTCCGCGCAAGAAACACAGCAGAAAGTACAGAAAACAGTACCACAGTGGCAGCGAAACTCAGGTCTGAAACCTTGCGAGAAAATTCACTTCTCAACGGATTTCAGGGACTTCCGGTTTCCGGAGATACTTCTCCCCTTGGCAAATGATCTTTTTGCCTTTATTTTATGACAGTTGTAAATATAACGCTCCTACGACGTCCCTAGATCGATAAAAAATCGAGAAACTGATGAGATGGCCCCGTAAAGCCACCTCCGAATGGCCAACGACGATTTTACAACTCCACGAAAATTATTCGATGGATTATTTCATTTTTTATGGTTGTGTATATTGTACAAATATCGATAACGTTCTTCCGAGGTAACCGGACACCGAGGACAACTTGCCGGCGACTATTTCGTTCTTTTTACCTTTTGGATTAACACCATTCGATCGCCTTGTGTATATTAGTTTTTTACGTACTTTACCGTGTACAAAAATCAGGAACATAAGGAACTAAAAATACTCTCGCGACTGTCTATTTAGTATTTTTTTATAACACGCGTTTGTATATCTCTAAATATATATTTATGTCTAAGAAAACATGGTTTTTCGTTTTTGATGGTGGAATGCGACTCGATGAACTGGGATAAAACTTTTGGGTGGAAAAAGCTTTTGATCCACTGCGAAATGCCAAAAAAAATTGCAGGATGGAGAAAAAGTTTTTGAAAAGTGAATTTTTCATTCGAAATTGTAGAAAAAATGAAAATAAATTGACTTTTTGACGCTCCAGGAGAATCTGGCCATCTACAAATGGAAATCGTTGCAGGATTGTGCATCGGGCTCACCTTGGATTTGGAAGTTTTTATTGATCACTGCCTCCCTTTATTTTAACGACTTTTGGCTTCTGATTGGCCGATAATTCAATTTCTAGAAAATCGTCGAGCTGAGATATTTTTTTTTCTGCACTCCGGAAGCCCTGATGATAAAATTTCTTCCATTAGGCTCGAGATTTTGTAAAAAAGTGCGGAAATCTTATGCTTACCTGTCGCAAATACACCTCCATGTTGGGATCCGTTTTTTTCAACTTTTTCTTCACCGAAAATTCCTCGACGCTGAAGCCCAGCATCGATTCGAGAATCTGGAAAAATTAAAAAGGGAAAATTTATGATCAACGGGGATTTTTGGGGTTTTACGCTTTTGGGAAAACTCGCCTCGGAGGAAAAGACTGTATCGATACTTCCGGTCGCGTCCGTTATCGTCGCATCCAATTGCCACTGGCGAGCGTTTTTTGACAAATTATCGAATTTCGTTACTTTGCCCTTAACGGTTTTGCGCACGACCTCATTGTCCGTCAGTCTTATGGCCAGCAAATCTGATATCGAATCAATAACGGGAGAGGATCGTGACGGGCTCGAAGATTCTGCGCTTTTTGTTATCCAATCCGTGATTTTTCTGTTATTTCCCGGAGTTTTCTTGACGTGCGAGATTTGGGGACAATGCATTTTGCCCGCGGGCGAATTTATAGCCGGAGGAGACAGCGCCGAGGAGTTTCTTTTGGTCGCTGTCGTTTCGGTCGGTCTCACTGGCAAAATATGGGGGGAACGATTTTCAGTCTCGATTTTTAAGCTCGAAAGTTTTCTCGTCGGACACGGATCCGCTTCCGTTTCCAATTTCCTCGTCGAAGTTGCAAGGTCGTGGCTCGGAGCTGCAGCTTTGATTTCTCCGGCTCGTCCAGGAGAACGACTCCTCGAGTTGTTCTCGACCGAGGAACGCGAACTCGGAGCGGCAAAGTCGTTGCTGCACTTTCGTGAGGTCGAGACAAAATCGAAACTCGCGTCTTCGTCGAAAATCACGTCGTCGATCTCATCGAATAGCAGATTCGATTCGGTTCTGAAAACCTGAGCAGTTTGTTGCGACTGAACGGGCTTCTCGATTCGCACCGAAGAGACCGGACGATCGTTATTTGGCCGGGGACTCGGCGCAGGGGGAGGCAGAATCTCGGCTCGACGTTCATCAGCCTCAATCACCGCTATGTCGTCGATGTCAATGTCAAAATCATCGTTGAACAGGAAGACACTCTCCGTCGGGGCAGCCACTGCTTCCTCGTTGTCCTTGTAGGGATCTGGATTCTCCGGCAAATTCCTAGCCAAAACAAATCATTAAAAATTAATTTGTGAGCCACGGACCTCACGGAAATGAGATTACTCACAAGGCTCTGGCCAGAATATTCTCCAGAGCATTCGGGACCAGTAAATCGGCCACTTCCCCGCCAATTTCTTCCACATTTGCCTCATCCAACATAATCACCCCTCGCCTGCACGCGACGGGACCCTTGATCAGTAATTTGTAGCCTGGCAATAGATTATCCTGCGGCGTCCCCCGAAATATGGATTTTCATTAATTTCCATTGATTGTAATAATTATTTGGCGCTCGAATAATTCTGAATGGTTTTTGGCAGACGTGAATATCAAAAATCAAGTGGAAAATATATTTGTTCGTCACTCACTGTGATTAATTTAATGGGTTTGTATTCTATAGCGACAACGTCTTGCGTCCCATCCGTCAGATAAAAATACAACATCCTTTTTTTCTTCGGCTCCCAATTAGTTTGAGTCTTTTCGGCTTCGGTAACTCCGACATTCTCGTCCGAGACATTACGGATCTGTTGGATCTGCTTGAACTTGGATTCCGATATGTCGTAGACTTTTTCCATCTGCCGAAAGGATTCATTCAATTTTATTGGTTCATTTTTGAGGCTAGGGATTTTTTTCACGAACTGAACATCTCGAAGGGCCCTGGCGACCCGGTTCGCTGCTGAGGAACTCTCGGAAGCGAGAAGGGTTGTAGAACGTCAAGGTTACGATGCGAAAAATCGGGAAAAACATGTACCTGCAGGACGAAACGACCTTGTAACGTTGTCGATTTTTCCCGGGACAGGCTCGCCGGCAAACATGGTTTTTCGTTACTTATTTCACGAAGATCGCTCAATTGCCACTGCGCTATCACGAAATCCAAGACTTCTGCAATGGTTGCCTGGCACGAGTGAATATTTGGTTGAATTAATATCGATTTATTGAATTAATGAACGATCGCGAGGTGAAGTCGTAAAAAAATGAGAAATTATTACATCGTTGTGCTCGCTCAAATAGTATTCGACGCAATCCCTGAACCACGCGTCGTTCGTTCGGCAATACTTTGCGTTGAAACGCTTCTCCACTTCGCGAATTATATTGGCATCGTTCATGCTTTATAAAGGTGCCTCAGTTGATTTTCCCAATAAACTGTAGACACAGTTTCCGAATGAAGAATAATAAAAACAAGTGCACGTGCGAGCACTCAGAATCGCACTCGACGATATATCGCGACGTTTACGCACGGGAGACGTAACGTTCGCGCCAATAGTCTTTCGTCGTTGTACAATAACAACATAAACCTGTTGAAAATGGGACGTTGCGGAATCTCTCATTGCCCAAAAATAATTTATTCCGTTCGTATTCTCAGTCATCCTTCAGCAAAACATAAGCCCGAACGGGAAAATGTTGCTTCATTACTGTTTAGATCGAAATAATTCTGCGTATTTTTTCCATTTTTCCACGTACCCTGACAGGGGCATTTTTTTATTGATCAAACCGTGTCGAAGTTATCCAAGTTCGAAAATTGCAGCTATATCTTTCTCGCACTCACGGTGCCGAGATAACGACTGATCCCTCACCTTAAGACAAATCCCGTTAATAATATTGTGAACCCTACGTTACCGACGGGAGATGAAGCGTAGATCAGGGTGATTTTTGACTTGTATTGTACACGCGTTAGCCTTGGAGTAAATGTCATTTATTATTCCGCTAGTGAACATTCTAAATTCGACGCTATCTGAAGTCGGCTAAATTCTCAATTCTTCACACTTCACACCAGTAAATCTAATAAATAACAAGTTCGTCCCTCTCGTAGAACGTTAGTCGGGAGCAACATTGCCATCGCGTATTATTCCCGTTCGCATAAGTGCAAAAAGTCAAGCAGAATAGAATTCTAGAGAGACGAGAGAGAGTTGTAAAAATTTCTGTTGAATTACTCGACAAGAATGGAAGACCTGCTGTCTTATTTTAGCGAAGTAACTGGCGTAGACAACGACCGAGCTAAATTTCATCTCGATGCAGCCGAGTGGGACCTTCAGGTGAGAACGCATTTTTTAAATTGCCTTATCATTGGACATAACCTCAAACTTCATTTCCTCTAATCATTCGCCCATCGAATCGTCCGACCCTTGGCAAAAATTTTGCATTTTATTATGTTCTTGGCTCGCGAGGCTAAAAAACAAAATTTCGCCTCGCGATTCGTCTCAGCCACTCGATCCTTAGTATATAATATTCCTTAAAGCGTTTCGGGAGAAAAACAAAATGAAAATTAGATCGAGACTCGTAACTGTCAAACACTTATTTTCTTCGAAAAGGTGGCTCTTGCCAATTTTTTCGAGTGTAACGAGTATTCCCCCCCGCTGGAAGAATTAGCCAGCGCGGCTGCAGCGGCGGTCGCGGCGGTGGTAGCCCCGGACGCAACATCGGAGAACGAGGAAAAAAAGAGTAGCCAAGAAGCGACCAGCCAAAGCTCCCGGACGGCGGAACCTGCCCCGAAAAAAGAGAGCTCGGGAGGGCCGGCCCGCCAGAAAGATACGAAAAGTAAAAGCGCCGAGACAAAGCCAAGATCTAGCGTCACTTTCGGGACAATAGATCAATTGCACAGCAGGGACAGTAGTTCGGACGAGGAAGGCCAAGCGTTTTATGCCGGCGGATCGAAACACAGCGGGCAGCAAGTTCTGGGCCCGAGCAAACGGAAGGACATCGTTAACGATATGTTCAAATCTTGCCAAGGCCAAGCAATTGCCGTCGCGGAAGATCGGCCGACCGGCCAACATCGTAATCGGCCGAATACGTTCGGCGGAACTGGCTACAAACTCGGGCAAACGAGCAGCGACACGGAAGGTTTGTGTCAGCACGAAAATCCGGATTCCCACAATTTTGAAAAAAAAAAACTGAAAAATTTTTTTTTTTTGCAGTCGTCAGCGGAGAATCCTCCTCGACACGGACCCCAGGCTCGGAATCGGAAACGGGAGGATCCGGCCAGAGAAGCAACGCTGCCGGAGTGATAATGTTGAAATTATGGCGAGACGGATTCACCATAAACGATCGTGAGATCAGATCGTACAGCGAGCCGGAAAACCGAGAATTTCTTGCGGCGATAAAACGCGGCGAGATTCCACAGGAAATTCGGGAGGAAGTTCAAGGCGCGGAGGTCCGTTTGGACATGGAGGATCATCGTCACGAGGAATACGTCCCGACGAAGCCGAAAGTCAAGGCATTCACAGGCCGTGGACACAAACTGGGCAGGTCCGTTGAGCATCGCCGATAAAAATCCATTTTCTTTTCTTTATTTTTTCGTGCGATGAAAAAAGGTTTTTCCGAACATTTCAGCCCGTCACCCGCGACTGTGGGCATGACGATGCCGACGGATCCCGCCGACCAAGCGGCCAACGAGGCTCAAGCCAGGGGAATGCTCAATGTCGATTCTTCTCGGCCCGTTACGAACATCCAAATTCGTCTTGCTGATGGTAACAACATCCGACAAGAGTTCAACACGAGTCACACCGTGGGAGACGTCAGAAGATTCATAACAACGTATCCTTCACTATTTAATCCTTATAAATCCTGTGAGAAGTTTGCATCGTTAAAACGTAACGAAATTCTCTTTTTTCTTCAACAGAGCTTATAATTATTTTTCTCTCGCGACCCAAAGACTCGATCGGCTCGAAAATTGGTCACGATTTTCGAAATTCAATAAATAATCAATATAAAATAATATTTCTGTTGAATCTCAACGTTGCAAACTTCGGAGTCGTGATCATGATCGACTCGAGTACAAACCGGATCAGTCTGACCCGCCGCATTTTTCAAACCGATCCATTCCGGTAAATACGAATTCTTTGTATTTTTTTTCTTTATTCGTAGCCAAACAATCGGCGTCAGAAAATTCCTGGGGTCAAAATGACCCAGTGTATACTCGAGGGGTTGTTAATTTTTATTTCCAGCGTTGTTTCACGTTTTCCTTAACAATCGTGACATGCAGGATCAGGCCTCAATACTCGTTGCAAGAGTTTAGTTTGCTGACGACGTATCCGAGCCGAGAATTGGTTCGCGAGGAGGAGACGATCGAACAGGCCGGTTTACAAAATTCAGCTATAATGCAGCGTCTCAAATAATTCGTAGACAAACTTTATTGACACATTATGATAATAATAATTATTATTACTCTCGTACATCATCTCCGTATGCTTATCGACGATGTAGCTCACCGCCACTCCGATATCGCAACAATAATAAATTTATATACCAAAAATCACATTTTAATTCTGGCACAGTCGGCATTGACCTCGCGCATCAACCATTTTTGAGGATTAATCGAACTAAACACTCTCACTAACACACACACACACACACACGCCCACACTCTGGGACAATTGTACTCGACGCGATACTCTGGCTCTTTGAAACCCTATTTATTTTATACTCTTGTATAAGCATTGTTCTGATTAGAAAATACATTGTAAAATTGCAACAAATTATAACATCTTACGACGGCCAAGTTCACGGTGTTGGGAGCAACGAAAACTCATCATTTTTTATAGCAGAACGCAAAATTTTCATGCAGAAATTGTCAACGATAATTGGACAGCCTTCTTTGACATTGAAAATCTAAATTTAGAAGAAAAATTGCATGGATCGCATTAATTATGAAAATAGTGAATAAAAAATAAATTTTTTGTTGTATTTGGGCGATCCAAACTCCAGTATCACGGTGTTTTAGATTGTTGTTTGTGGATTGAGACTTTCCACAACGCCGGGTTTTTAAGAATTTGCGAAAACTTTCCCACGTAATGATCGTCCAGGACGACAGCTCGCAGCTCATCCTTCTTGCAGTTATGATTGTAGTCTTGTTCGTATCGATTTACGGATATCAACTCTACATCCGCTTTTCCGGTCGTTACATTCGCCTCCGAGGGAATTCGGAGCTTCCCTCCTCCCGATTGGCGATATATAAAAATGGGATCGGAATTTTCGAGTTTTTTCGACGCAAATACTTTCGGTGGCTCGGCCATCCGGACGTAACAAAAATTATTGACCGATAATTCGTAACGATCCGCCTTGAGATCGTTTTTTTCAAAATCCGACAATAATCTGCCGATCGTCGAATGATATTTCGGGACGATATACTCGTCCCACGTCAACGTCGCGACCACGTCGATTTTTCCATACGTACGATACAGACAATCGGTATTTATTATCGCCCGAACGAGCTCCGGGCGAACTCGAGCGAACGGTAAATTCCATTGCAACGTCATGTACGTCGGAGGCCTCGATTCACCCGCATAAATTTTCCGCAGTTGACGATTTATTATCTTTTCGAATTGCGGAGCTATGCCGCCAAAATCGTAAGAAATAAAACGATCGAAAGCAAAAGATTTGTGGAACGCCATAAAATCCATCATTTCCTTAAACCTTTTGGCGTTGGAATCAAACGACGTTACGCACAAGCCACCCACCATTTCTTTCTTTGCGCCGCTGTCTGTTTGCTCTGCGTCACCATTGTCCAATTCCCTCACAGCCAACACCGTCACCGTTTCGACAAAAAGTCCATCTCCCCAAGGAGAAACGTATTTCGCTGTAAATCTCACGCCTCTCAAAAGCTCGTACGACATATTTTTGCCCTCGACGGAGTCGCAGTCCAGAAAAAGACCTTCGTAAGTGTATTTTTTCTTGTTTGGGGCGATCGGCTTATGAGACACTTTTCCTGGGACAGAAATCGGGTCCAAACGTTGACCCAAGGACACAAAATCGCAGGAAAACTTTGTGGAATCCGGTCTCTGTGTTTTGGCTATTGCTATCGCGCGAATTTGACTCGCGCTCGTCCCATAAGCGGAGTAAACGTAAATTTCGTCCGTCAGTCTTTGCCAGAAAGGACGAGGTTCGTCCAGATTTTCGTTGCCGGGAAAAGGCCCTGTTTCTGGACAAAGGACGTCGCTTTTGTCCATCCACGTCTCGTTGCAACCGGCGACTTCTCGGTTACCGAAATAATTGAGTACCTCGAGAACATATCGAAGTTTGTTGTACTCGTGTCTGTAAATTACAAGCGCGCCGAGACTCAACAATGCAATCACTGTTAAACACGCTTGATACACTTTTCGCATTTTTATTTTTCAATTTTCGATCGGTTGCTGTTGATTTGCTTGAATCGGAAGCACTTGGGGAGGTTCTCGTTTCGTTATCTTTTTTTATTCATCCTGGAAAATCGATGAAAGGGATGGAAATGCTCTAGGAATTCTACTGCGAGATCAAACGATTTTGAGGTTATGGGGATTCGATGTTGTTCATTTTTTTGTGGCTTCACGACCATTATATTATTGTCATTTGTTTATCTTTGTTAAAGTTTCCGTGTCCTTCGTATGGAGACACTTTGGCGAGAACTCGAGTGTAAACAATGCAGCGAGTTTTCTTACGTCTTGTTTACATTGGATTTTAGACACATGCACGTTCCCTCCGCGATTCTTATTATTGTGTAATATTTGTTCACATTTTTCAATCGAATCTTGCACATCCGCATTAATTTTGATGCACTGGCAGGGAATATCCTTCGAACAACGACGTACCTGCTGATGCTGAGCGACACCAATGAAAAACACTGCGTTTTTGAGGAATCGAGGTTGGGATAATCGTCGAAACAATAAACAGGTTTTCCAGCACTTGCCACTGGCGCGCACGGTCGCGCGCACGTCCACTTTTCTCCGTACAATAAAAATAAATAAAATTGAGGGTTATTATTTTTATCATATGGAGTGGACGCAATGGCCGCTAAAATAAGTCTAGCAGCGAGTGAACCGGCGGAAGACTCTCTACAAAATTGTCTGCCTCAGCCCCCCAAACCCGTTTCCAGGCCCGGTAAATATTTGATCGTAATTACATCGAGATATCTTCAATATCGCACGAAAAAGCTTCTCTCTGCGAAAATAAATAAATATTCGGGTTTAAACGTTATAAAAATACTGCGTCAACAAGTACGTACTCTCGCCACGAATTACGAAAATGTCCGAATACATCGCGACCCTATAAAATAAAATTCATTGTTTTTCATCTGCAGGGAAAGTCAGGGTAGTGAGAGCGCTTTACAAATACACTGCTCGAAATGTGAGTACTCTTTGTATTCTTTTCGAGTAGAAATGAGTCATCAAGTGATAAAACGAATTCTAAGAGAAAAATGGAAAAATCCAAATGTTGATATAAAATCGATCATAGGCCGACGAACTATCGTTCGAGGAAGGTCAACTGTTGTATGTCCAGGAACACGAGACCGACAGAAATTGGTGGAGAGCCAAGTCGAGCTCCGGCCAAGGCCTCGTTCCGGCAAATTATGGTAAGAACAAAGAATCTGGGGGCCTGGAAAATTATCTCAAAAAAAAATATTCCACCATTCCAGTGGAAGAGCAGACGGAAGAAGTCGAAATGCCGTTGCACGAGGCAGCGAGACGAGGCAATATTTCCTACTTGAAGGAATGCCTCAGGGAAGGAGTTTCCTCTACGGGTCTCGATACAGCTGGCAATACCGCTTTGTACTGGGCATCGCGAACCGGCCACATTGACTGCGTCAGGGAACTGTTGAGCCAACAAAAACCACCGCTGGATGCTCAGGTTTGATAATTAATAAAAATCACAGCCTCTCAATTCCTTCTCCCATAGAATCTCCAGTTTTTTATGTTTCTTTTTTCAGTTTTCTTTCCTAAATTTTTTTTTTTTTTTTTAATTTTCCGTAAAAAAATAAATTTTTTTTTTTTTTTTTCATTCGTTTTCTCACTTAATTCTTCGCTAATTACAGAACAAAATGGGCGATACTCCACTGCACGTCGCCGCGAATCACGGCTACCTCGAGATCGTCGAATTGTTGTTGCAAGTCGGCGCTGATCCTGCTCTGCGCAACAACGATTGTCTTTTGGCCGAGGAATTAGCGAGCGACGCTTCGATCAAGAATACGATACAGATGTTCAGGAGACACAACAATTCGGTGAGCCACGGATACGGAATCGACGATTACAACGACGAGAGTGACTGATGATTATTTGGCTTTTTTCACATCATTCCATCAAACGGCTGTGAGTTGCAGAGCCTCGCGATGATCCAAGGCTCGCTAAGTTGTTGATCTCCCCATAAAATTCGAAAAAATTATTCCCTCCCAGTTTTCCGCATAAAGAAATTTTACTCGACGATCTTTGGTCCCAAAATTCTAGAAATTCTCTGAGTGGATGCAGAAAATGTTGGAAAAGTAGAAAAAAAAATGCGAAAAGTTGTAAAAAAAAAGGGAAATTATTTATTAAACTTTGGTGCTGAACCATCGGTTGAAATCAAGTCGCAATAACAACTGTGCCAAATGTTCTCCGCTCGGTTGAGCCCTCACAGTGTTCAGGGTCTTGATCAACCAGTCCATCAAGCCGTCGAGCGTGTCGGTCAGAGTTTTTAATTCTTCTTTCTCGCTGGCTAAGAGATTCGTGATTTCCCAGATCGAGGCTTGAAGGATAAAGTCGTCGCAGAGTCTGAGCAGCAGTCCGATCAATTTGTTAACCTGTTTGACATTTTTCATCGAAAAAAAAAAAGAAAACTCATTGGCAATTTGCCGGGGAATAAAATTATTGATCGGTCGAAAAATTTCAACATTTTACCGAATTTTTTCGCTCCGCTTTGCCGCCTGATAAAAAAGTCTGCGACATTACGTTCGCCAAAAAAATGGCGTGAGCTTTTTGTACGTGCTCAAAGTTCCGAGTATTTTTAATACTGTTCTCCATTATCGTGTACTGACTCTCGAGCACGTCCACTTGGAGATAATACTGTAGATTGTCGATTATGAATATGAGATTATTTCGCAACTGAGTTACGCCGATTTCACTGAAAATAAAACGGTCCTCGTTTTATTTTTCATATTTTTGAATTTTTCACTTTTTTTTTCGCCTTTCCAAATCACTTTCGATACTTACACGTTTTTCAGTCTCATCTGCTCGGTCCAGAGGCTCGATAAATCGATCTGGGTCTTTTTGACCCGTAATAAAAAACGGAAAAGCACGTTGTAGTCGTTAAAGGCTCCTGGACTGAAGAGCAATTGCAGTGGCCAAACGATTTTGTAGTTCAATACGATAAGGCCCCAGCCACGTTGCTCTGGAATCATTCATTGTCATTTTTTATGATACTCAAGTTTCGATCGTTGGAAAACTACGAAATATTGATTTTTTTATACATTATTTTGAAAATTAATGCGATCGTTGAAAATTCTGTAGTAAATTCAATTTTTTAATGGCAAAAAAGATTGTCCCATTGTCGTTGAAAAATCCTGAACGGAAATGTTGCGCTCTTGTATAAAAAATGATGAGGTTTGGTTAATATTCGGACCATGCGGACTCCAAATCGTAATTTTCCAAAATCTATGCCGAGAGCATTAAAAAATCTAGTGAATAAAATGTAATTTGTTGGTGGAAAATATTGAGGAGAATAGTTGTCGCTTACCAATGGGATCTTTGTGTTCCTGTCGAGAATCTTTGGACCCGGAAACGATGGTATCGCAGCTGCTCTCTTCGGTGTGAGTATCGTCTGGCGGGCGTTTCTCGATCGCCGGGACTGAGAAGACGAAAGAATCGGCAGCAGCTTCTTCGTTGAGGTGCATTTTCCTCATAGCCATTTGGAAGGCAAGATTAACGTCGCGTGAGGTGTGACTGGTTGGTGCTTTGTTGAGAATGTGACTGGTCAGCTTGATAAACTCCAAATAAAGATCGCCCCTGCCCAGCAGATAGAAATCCTTGATGGATCGAAGTTGCTGGAAAAGTTGAGCCTCCTCCACAGCGACCCGCCACAAAAGTTCCGTCACGCAGTTTTTCAGCTCGTCGACAGTTATTTCCAATCGAATCGTATCGAACGTCGCCTTCGCCTGGAGGTTTTGCAGTTTTTGGAAATATTCGTACTCCCGTTCGCCCCATATGGGATTCTTCATGTTATTCCCGACCGCGACATCTACGAGCCATCAATTGGTCAAAAAAATTCGTTGGCAAATTCGTGGCGAAAATCGTTGGCAAATACTGTATGAAAATTTTGCGGTCCGCTATAGAAATTTCGTCCTTCGGTAAATTGTTTGGAAAGTCCTCACCGTTTCTCACGCTTCGTGGATCGTTCCCGAACATAATAACGGTTTGTCCGATCGTCAGGATCTTGGAAGCCAACGAAGGCACAATGTACGACGGTACCGCGTCAACTTGTACATGAAAATCCCACATGTCGTTCCTGCCCCTCGATTTACCACCGGACTTGGTACCCACGTCCGAATTTCTCCCGCTCGTATTATCCGAGTCGTTGATCTTCGCCTGTTGGATGAAAAATTCCTTGTGGACATCCTCCAGATGACCGTACAACAGCCAACTCGTCAAGTGCTTGTAAAATACCGCCTGAACGCAATGATTTATTCTGCAACAACGTCACGTCAGTAGAAATAATTTTTTTCTTCGAGCAATGAAAAAAAAATTATTTTTTTACTAGAAAAAATTTTACAAATCGTCTTTGCTTGAAAAAAAAAAATTTCGTTCATTAAAAATACTAAAAAACCAGCAAATGATATTATTCAAAGACAAAAATACAAAAAATCCAATTGTCATACGGAAAAAGGCAAATATAATGGGAAATCTATTTTTTTTTAAATCCCAAGGGAGTACATACTTTTCTATGGCAGTTTTTATCTCCGGGATACCGGAATGTTTGTAACGGTGAAGGCACTCCAGTAACATGCAGCCGTGCAGGCCAAAAAATTCAATCTGCGATAAAGAAACGCAGTCAGTGACATATTCAACGCCGTTTATTTCATTCGCATCTTCAACGACTTACTTCACGAATTATGGAGTTCAGAACAGAGAAGAGAGACACATATTTCTCAATTCTGCAGAGTATCATAGTCAACGGGGTATGGGCATCCTGGAGTACGGTATTTTCTAAATCTACAATTTCCTCTCGAAAAGACGACAACGAGTGGTCCATCCCGTCGCACAACGCTCGCAAATATAGTCCCGGTCGGGCGAGAGACTCGCCTGTTGGACAAACTCCGTGTTTTCTATGAGACTGAAGTTTTTTTTCTTTACCAGATCTCACGATTCTCTATCAAAATTCAGTAAAAACAATAAAACGATTTTTTTTTTAAATTCAAAAACAAAATTGATACGAAATATTGAATGGTAATCGTGAGATCTGGTGAAGAATAAACATAATTTCGTTACATCCCAACGACGCGAACTTCAGTATCGGTTTTTTGTTTTTTTGTGTTTTTTTTTTTGAAATTTTTAGATGCATCAGTTGAGAAAAAAATGAAATTTTGATTGTTTTGTTTTTTTTCGGACTTACCATCGTTGCAATTAGTTTCTGCGGGAGTTGCGTTCCTGCGATCGTTTCCGGGACACGTATACTTTTTTATGAAAACCGCGATGTTGTTGAACTCGCTGACAGTCTGGAGGATTTTTTTTACGAGGACTTTCTCGCCCGGGTGTAAATATTTGTCGAAATCCGTTGACTGCGTTTTCGGAAACAATATTTCGACTCATTATTTATGGCGAGAACAATGTCGGCTGGTGGAGAGGTTAACTTGAAGGTTAAGGGAATGTGGAGGGTTCAAGGAGAGCAGGACCAACCTCGCTTTCAACGATACGTTCTAAACTCGTCGAACAACCCCATAGGGACAAAAGTATTTCGTGCAACATGATTGAATGAATGCACGCAACTGGCTAACTGCTGGTGCATCGATACTGAGTAATAAATATTATTGAGATCTTTTACGCTCGAGCTCGATGCTCCTTGATCAGCTGGTGACAACAACAAAAAAGAAAAAACCAATGTGGTGTCACGTGATTCTTGTTGAAAATAGACGCGGTCGGTGACGCAGATTTTGGTCGCCAACTTATGTTCGGAGTATTTCTTGGCGGGTGAGGATAATCAAAAAAAGTATATCGGCAGCCGCCTTTTTTGTTAAATTTTCGCAGCGCCGCTTTGCTGGCGTCAAAGAATGCACATTCTGCATTACCGGCAGAACGAATGGCGCGAATTTTTAAAAAATATTGCAGTCTAGCAAGGGACACTATGTATTACGTGAATATGTACTGAGACTGGGAAAGACGACCTTGGATTCATAAATTTGTCATAATTGCAACTCGTTGCGTGGGTTAGGATGAATAAATAAACAGTTTGATGAAAACGTTCCGATTCTTTTCAATCCTCGTCGATGTGTCAAAGGCCCAGAGAATAAGGCGAATTCAAGACGAAGTCTTGCTATGAAGCAACTGTTCATTGTTTTTTTTCTGGTAGGATTTAGAGAAATTCTTAACGAATAAGCTGGAACGATCACTCAATTTATTGCACAAGCAGAATGTAATCCTGATTTGTCACATGAAGATAATTACACGCGATGCCGTAGAGACTCTCCCTAATTTTCTATAAGTTTTTCAATGTCGATTGAGGTTATATATGTCTCGATATTTCGGCCGGTCCCGTAAATATTCATGTGTAAATTATTCCTTGCCTGTCAAATTGGCTATAAACATCAAATCCTCATTTTTCAATAAAAAAAAAAAAACGCAGCACGATTTTTATTTAGAACATTACGTAAAAAATATAACACAATGAAATATACTCTTTGGATGTCTAAAGAAGCGAAAACTCATTTCCACACATAGTCATTCGCAACAACAAAACAACCACCTCCCACCTCAATTGTTTTCCATTCCGAAATTCCATTTTTTTTAAATCGAGGAAAATCTAATAATTTGCGGCTTGCAGAGCGGTGTGTTTAGTGTTTTTGCTGCGGACGAACTGCTTCTGCATTATGTCCACGACGAAGTGTCTGCCGGCTCTTACAAATATTACAGCCTCATGTATGAGGGCATCATTAAAATAAGTTTGAAATCTCAGTGAGTAATTTTCAAATTTTCACCAATTATCCTGTCACAGAATCAAATTCTCATCAATTAAAACAATCATTTTGTTCAAAGTTACTCTGACGGCAACGCAACTTGTCAAAAAAATAAAAATCTTCATTTTTCTGATGCAAAATTTCTTCCGAATCCATAGAACGGGCGACGCCGATTTGTACGTGTCGCAAACAACCAACAAGCCGTCTTACGAGCCCGAACATTACTGTCTGCAGTCGATAACCTGTGGCGAAGACATAGTCCTCATACCGCAAAGGTAAAGACTCGGACTTTGATATTTAATCAGTCCCGGTCGTTTTAGTTTCGGTTTTTTTCGAAAGCGGCAAAGAATTGTGAAATTTTTTTGTTTCCAGTTACAAAAGACCGGTCAGCATCGGAGTTTACGGTCATCCCGCCCACGAATCCAGCCGTTACAGCCTTTTGGTCTATCACGTGACTCTGGCGGAGCAGGAATTTTTTGACGAGCAAAATCCGCCCAACACTTTTGAGGAGACACCAAATACAAAGGTGAGTAGCGACGAGAGAGGCCATGGGTCGAAAAACAAAGATTTGCCCTTACCGGCGGTGTTTACTTTGCGCAGAGCGTGAAGAAGTCCATCGTCATCACGTTCCTGTGGACTCTGCTCGAACAATTGTTCCTGGTTCTGTTTTAAGAGTCTTTAGACAGAAAATAATTGAGGAGGGTCAAGATGTTGGAATATGAGAATCAAATGTTCTTGGAGGCCCTTCAAGAGGATGGATTGATGATCGTTGCCAAGTGAGTTCGTTGGCTCGTTAAAAATGGATTTTTCTCTTGGGTTGCTTTGAATTTGGAGGGGCGAGATTAAAATAAAACAAATTTCAGAGGACTCGGACTCGAAACCGTTTTTGCAAATATCCTCAAAGTTTACTTGGATCCAGGGAACTTGGTCCTAGTTTTAGGCACGACGGATCAGGACGAGGAATATTTTGTCGATAAATTATCGACGATGGGTGCGAATACAATGCCAAAAATCATAACGGCCCAAATTTTGTCGAGCGAGCGGTGAGTAACATTTCTTAATCCTCGAAACAGCTCCCTCACAATTTTCACTCTCTATTAATTTTCTTTTTACCATTTGAAAAGAATTTTCTGTGAATTTTCGCCGCGATAACACTGGATTTTTGTCCAGTGAATTGACTTACCTGGACGGTGGAGTTTTGTTCATATCAGGCAGAATTCTCGTGGTGGATTTGTTGAAGAATCGTGTTCCTTTGCATCTGGTCACTGGCATACTCGTTTATCGTGCTCAGGGCATCCTCAATTCTTATCAAGAAGCATTCGCTCTTCGTTTATACAGACAGGCCAACAAGGTAATTGGAAATGCAAAAAAACCTCCGAAAAATTTACTTCATGACGTATTTTCACAACAATTATAAATTATAATGACAATTATAATTATAAATAAAATTGAATTGAATGATTGAGAAATAAAATGAATGACATAATAATAGTAATTATTATCAATAATAATTATTTAAATATTTTGAAATAAAGAGAACAAAAATTTGAATAATCATAATAATATATATTATTATTATATAATCAATTTGATTTATTATTTATTTAATAAATAAATAAATAATACAATCATTAAAATTATAATCGTATTATATTATATTATAATGATTTTTGTTAAACAGACTGGCTTTATTAAGGCGTTCACGAATTCCGCTCTGGCGTTCACAATCGGTTTTGCTCAGGTCGAACGAGTGATGAAGGCTCTATTTGTGAAAAATCTTTATCTATGGCCGCGATATCATTCGATAGTCAACAATAGTCTGTCAAAGCATAAGGTATAGTTGACCGCGCTAAGACGAGTATTGTTAGTTAATAGTAATCGAATATGGAATGGAGAGGGAGACAAAAGTGTAGAATTGGAAATTGACGATCGATGATTAATGAATTTGCAGCCGGAAGTGATCGAGCTCCATGTCAAACTTACGCAAAAAATGTTGAACGTCCAAACTTGCTTGTTGGACGTCATGAACGTCATTGTTAAAGAGTTGAAAAGAATCAACAAATATGTAAGTCATTTTTCTAATCAAATTACATTCATTTTCATTTATTATTATTTATTCATTTTTTCTCGATATATTTTAGCTCGATCTCGATGAATTGAACGTCGAGAATGCCATTTCGAAAAAGTTTCACAAACAATTACAGTACCAACTGGATCCTGTTTGGCATCAACTGAGCAGCGCGACCAAACAATTGGTCGCCGATCTCAAGTACATGGGATCGCTATTGACGTTCGTAACTTTTTCTTATGTGTGTTTTTTTTTCTTTTTATCCCCATAGTTATAATCGTCAATGATGAATAAAATCGAAGTGGCAATTTTTCAACAAATTCGGGAAAATTTCAGTCGATAATTGTCGGAATAATGATTTTTTAAATTTATTTAAAATTTTTTTATTTATTTTACAGGCGTCTGATTTATGAGGATTCTGTTTCTTTTTACGCGATGCTCAATCGGTTAAGGAGCATGGAATACGCGATTAAAAACAGTGGCTGGCTCGTTCTTGATGTCGTCGACGACCTTTTTTGTCACGCCCGAAGCCGCGTGTACAACGTCAAAGAAGGTACTGAAAAAAAAAAATTTATGTTTTAGAAAATTCGATCGATTGAAAAAAAAAATTTGGGCATTTTTTTAAAACCCGGCCTCATTTTTTATGTTTGGATGACATTTTTGTATTGAAGAATTGAAGCCGGAGGCTTGTCCGAAGTGGTCGGCGCTTTCCGAAATTCTCGCCGAAATTCGCACCGAGATGAACAAATCCAAAGATCTCAAGGAGAACGAGAAAAAAATAGTTATTCTCGTCTCGGATGGAAACACTTGTTATCAGTTGAAAAATTATTTGACTATGGGCGCGGGTGGTTTCTTGTTGTACGAGGCTATGAGAAAATTGAAAAACACTTCCATCCAAAAATCCAGGTATTTTTACCTCAATTTTAATAACTAATGAATTATTTTATCATTTATTTAATCAATTATTAATTTATAATAATAAAATTAAATAATTAATTGATTGATTATTAAATAATTAATTAATTATTTCGTAGTAACGAACAAGTTTTACAGAAAAAACGATCAATTGACTTTTTTTCAGTAACCAGAAGGAATCTGATGGTAAATCCGAGCCCGCGCCTCCGGCTGAAGAAGAAATTGTCGAGAATCAAGAAAGTTACGTCCTCACGTATTCGCAAAAGCCGGTAGAGAATGTTGACGAGAACGACGAAAGTTTCAAGGCTTTTGAGGAATGTTCGCAGGTACAACGATGGCTTTGAGTAATTTTTTCCACGTTTATGAAAAAAAGTGTCTTGGAACGTTGACGTTGAACGATGAAAAGTCGGGATTTTCAAAAATTTTGATTTTATTGGTTTCGCAGGTCGCAGGAAACGATACGACCTTGCTGGAAACAACAGAGCCGGTGGTTCTCATCCAATCTCTCAAGAGATCCGGTGGCCCAATAGCGCTCCAAAGAACACTCGGAGAAGCAGTCCCGTCTTACGTTATAATGTACGGCGCGGACGTTTCGGCGATACGACAATTGGAGGTTTATCAAAACAACAATCCGTCGATTAATTTGAAAATATATTTTCTCGTCTACGGAGGCTCCGTCGAGGAACAAGGATACCTAACGTCCTTGAGACGAGAAAAGGAAGCTTTTGAAAAACTCATCATGACCAAAGCGGTAAATCGGCCCGAAACAAATATTTTTTCACTTTCCACAGCAAATATCATTTGATCTTTCTTTCCAATTTATTACAAACGAAAAAATCTGAAATAATTCTTAGTCAACCTTCAGACAGTAATTTTCGCATCGAGCAATAACTCAAAGCAAATAAGTCAGTTCGGTCCTATTTTTTCGAACATTCAATGCTGCCGTTGAAAGTGACGGAAAAGATTCTAAAGTTGGGAATATTTTGGTTTAAAGACAATGGTAATCCCGAGCGATCAAGACGGCAAATCGGAAGCTCCGAGCCACGGGTCTTGCGCGGACATCGAAGCAAATTCTCGGAAAGGTGGATTGGAAGGAGGCGAGAAAAATTTGTCAAATAAAGTTGTGGTCGATATTCGAGAATTCAGAAGCGAACTCCCGGCGCTTTTGCACAAACGTGGAATCGAAATCGAACCCGTTACGATCGTCGTCGGCGATTACATTTTATCTCCGGACATCTGCGTCGAACGGAAAAGCATTTCTGATCTCATCATGTCTCTGAACTCTGGCAGACTCTACAATCAGGCCGTCTCGATGAGCCGGTATTACGCCAAACCAATGCTCCTCATCGAATTCGATCAAAACAAATCATTTTGCCTCCAAGGCAATTATTACGTCAGCAAAGACATGAAAAGCTCCGACATCACCGCCAAGTTGCAATTGCTGACGATGCACTTTCCCAAATTGAAACTTGTCTGGTCGCCCAGCCCGCAAGCCACTGCTCAACTCTTCGAGGAACTAAAGGTGAGTCGATTTTTTATTTTTATTTATTTTTTTTACATTTTTTGAATTTTAATTTTTTCCTTTTTTTTTTATATTTTTTATTTATTTTAGCAAGGCAGAGCTCAACCAGATTCTCAGGTAGCAGCCCAAATCGGCCTGGACGATGACGTCGACGACAAAAGAGTCATGGTCGAAAAATATAACGCCGGAATACAAAATCTTGTCGCTAAACTGCCGGGTGTGCATACGAAAAATTTACGCGCTCTACTGAACAACGGAGGCTCGCTTGATCATCTCATAAAAATGACCAAGGTAAAGAAATCATTCATCATTCCAGCAAATTCGGAATTTCCAATTTGCTGGAATTTTTTTTGACAATCAATAAAGTGATTCCGCTTGTTCAAACGGATCGTGGGAAAGAATTTTTTTCCTCAATCTCTCTGAAAAAGTTGAAGAAACGAAAAAATCACTGGGAACTTGCAATTTTATGTGTCAATTTGATAGATTTGCAAGCGACGAGCTCAAATTGTTGGTTCAACGAATTCTGTGTTTCGTTAAATTAATGATTAATAATTCAATTAATGACTTGATGAATGAAATAAATGTGATAAATTTGGCAGGAGGAGTTGGCAGGATTGATGCACAACAAAAGTGATGCAAATGCATTATATGTGGCGCTCCACGAGAAAAAAAAGACGGAAGATTCCTCGTCTGCGACGAATCGACCGGTCTCAAAAGTTCGTACACGAGGCTTATTCACCGCGAAAAAGTCATGAAAATTTGTCCAACTGGTCCCAAGGACATGGAACAATAATTTTTTAATGGCAGAAAAATCACGAACATAAATTGCTTAGTTTTGTGCATGTTTTTGTAGCATCGACTTTACCTTTTCTATTTATTTGTTTTATCGCTTTATTGGGAAAGAGAAAGAGTTTTAAAAAAATGAGTAGCCGCGATTTAATGAATTTTTGGAATGTCAAGGATTTTCTCCATCATTTTGAAAATCTGGTGAATAGTCCGTGGCAAGTGAATATAAACCTGCTTCATAACGTTCAAACATAACTAAGGAAGCGACGTCACGATCGTCAATGACATCCGTCAAGCAATCGCTTCTTCCAGCCCCAAAATCCGAATTTTCGTCCTCGAAATTTTCACAGTCCTAAAAACATCAATTAATTTGATATCAATTAATTAATTCACTCCAATTAAATTAATAAAATATTAGTAATTAATTAAATTAAAGCGGAAAACTCCTTGGGGCTAATTAGTTGATTAATTAATTAATTAATTAATTGGTTCTAATCAGCTAATTGAGAGCTGTTCAAGTGGCAAAAAAAATTTGGAGCTCCACATTTTCCTAGTGAAAACGTCGACGTAAAAAAAAAGTAAAAAAATGACGAGGAAATTATAGTTTTGCTAAAAACCGTAAAGACCTCCTCAGGCTCTAGTTCCGGTTCTTCTTTTCCATCGAATCGATATTCGCCGCATTGCGATATAAAAATTTCTTCGACGGGGGTTTCGTAAAAAGTGGGGAAATTCTCTATTACGTTGAGAGTGTTTGCGCCATCGATTAGTTGTCTGAATAATATGAAAAATTATATTCTCTTTTTCGTCATTTTCGTTCTTGACACAGAAATTAAAAAAAAAAATTATAGATCAACGATAAAGAGTCGAAAAAAATACCCAAAAGCAACGTAATTAGAGTTCATCCACTGGTTGGGTTTCAACGACACAACGAATTGATCTCTGCTCTGTTTCCCATCGTTGGCCAAAGAGATGACGCCTCTACAGTCATGACCAATGCAATAAGATTCATCGTTGATCGTTATTTCATCGAGCACAGTCTCGTCGAGATCGTCATTCGCTTCTAGAATGTCTAAAATTCGTAATGAAATGGCCAGTTCATTATTTTTCATTTTTTAATATTTTTCAGACGAAATCTTGTTGATAATTGAAAAAATCGAGTTGAAATTAATATTCTCAGTAAAAATGGAATTACCGCCGATCTGAATCCATCCGTTTTTCACGATTCGATGAACTTTTGTCAATTTGTAACACAGTACCGTTCCCCAAGCATTTTTGCTTCTGAAGCCGGTACACAGTCTCAAGAAATGTTGGCATGTCTTTGGCACTAATTCTGTGTACAACTTATTCATTTTTGTTCTCATTATTTTCGATCTTTAGTCAAGCGATTGCCAAAAATTCTTCATAAATACTTGAAAATTCTTAATCGATCATTTACCATTATCAAAAATGATCCGATCACCGCCTCGTTCGATGTGAATGTGAAGTACACGTATTTTCGCTGAAATTGCAAATTTCATGATTTTTAGCGGATTTAGTTTTCTATTCTCGACTCAATTTTTTTTTATCAACGATTTATTGAGTTTAGAGAGTGAAAATAAATCGATTCCCCGAGGGGAAACGAAATTATTGGGTTTTTGTAAAATAGAAATTGTTGGAGTGTTTCGGGAGAATAAATATCGTTTTTCACACGAAAGTGAGATTTTTATTGAAACTCCTGAAAAATCCTCGTACCCCTAATCTTGTCATGAATTTTTCGTATTCTTGAACAATGAGATTCTCGTAATATTCCGAATTCGATGGAATATTAAAAGCGTAAGTTTTGCCAATGTCGCTTATAAATTCAATGTCGCTGCCGATTAATTCGTCGTCGATGAAAACGATCACCGGTCGTTGGGAGATCCAGGTTTTGCCTCCAAAACTCTGGAAAAAATGGTTCAGTTTTTTTTTTAATTAATTTTATTATTTAATTATTTTTTTTTTATTTGGAAATCGCGATATTACTCGTCGAATTTTTTCGATTCGGTCGAGCCACGCGATTTGAAGCATTTCGTAGAGTTCGGGTTTGGCATATTTGTGTGGCAAATGTCCGTAGAGTTTCGCAGCGCACAGTCGTGCTCTCTGAAAAGCCTCCGAGGTCAGGAGACCCTCGATTTTTATTCTCGTATGAGAAGTTTTATTTTTTTGTCGTTTCATTGCTGCTGCCCAATCAAAAGACTTCATGATGCAGAAAAAAAAAATATAAAAAATTGGGAGGGTTTAAAATGACGGAAAAAAAAACAAAGAAATTTTTTTATTTGATTTTTTTTTCGAGAAAATTTTATGTACAACAATCTTCACTGTCGCTTAACAATTATTTTCACTTTCAAGCAATGGCCGACGTCACAAAACTTGACTTCTGGAAAAATAGACAATTATTTTATAATAGATTTCAAAAATGTGCGACCGATTGGAAAATAATAATGAAACGTCACATTTTCGACTCACATTTGTTTCGGAAGGTCCCCTGTCAACTCATCTTCGCTGTCGCTCGTCGAATCGAGACTGTAGAGAAACGAATCGGTCTCGTACATTGGAAAATAAAATTCTGGTCGATTCCAAACCCGAGACGCAGGCAATTTCTCATGATCATTTTCGCGCATATGAACCGCCACGTTTTCCGTCTCTTCTTCGCAATAAATACACTTTTTGTCGTGGATTTGTCGTCTAATGTAATTCACAACTTTGACCTGCGTCGCAAAATTGGGAAAATCAGTTTTTAGGTCGTCAGTTTTCAAAAAAATGTCCAGAACGTTGAAATATGTGCAATTAATTATTCGATGCTTGATTGATTAACTTTGATTGAGTTTTTCCTCGTCCTCACCTTTTCGTAAAAATTCAATTCTTCTGTAAACATGGAAAAATCGAAATTGTGATTATTTTTCATGTGCTCGAGTATTTTCGTGAAATCCTGATCGGACTGCGGGCAAATCAAACAAGTAACAAAAACGTTGTCGTCGTCCCAATCGCCCCAGGAGCTGTCTTCTTCCTCATTATCGCTCTCGTCGTTAGTATCTTCCCCCTGAAAATCATGGAATCGTATTTATCCGAAAATTCACTCGAGAAAAAGAGAAAAAAACCACTTTTTCCTTTTTTGTGTCGTATGTCGTTACGTAATTCTGATCCCATGGGATTTTCGCAGGAAAAACTAGGAGAACGAGATTATAATATTTAGTTACTTGTCTCTGCCGCCAGTTGCTGCCGAGCTCCAAATAATTCGTCACGTAATATTTGTCGTACGTCTTGTTGCTCGGGTTTACACGTTTGTGCAATTTCTTTCGCATGTGTTCTTTCAAAACGTTGCGGTCCTTGAATATCCTTTCGCAATAAATACACGTCAAACTGGATGGATGAAAAAAAAAAAACAATAAATCATCGATTCATTTAATTTTTTCTTTGAAAATTAATTCGATAATCAATTCGAAAATTAATTCCAAAATTGATTCATTAATTAGTTCAAATTAATTAATTAGTTCTAGATGAATTAATTGGTCCAAAATTGATAAAGCAGTTCAAAATTAATTACCTAGTTTGAAATTAATTGCGAACTTGCCTTTCGATATTTTTTTGTATTCTGTCAAAAAGTTGATCGACGAATACCAAGTTTTCTGGTTTTCCTAATTGAACGTTGTGCTTTTGGGACAAATGTTTCAGGTAATCGGAGCGAAGGCCCGAAATCTCCATCCTGCAAAATATGCAACCTCGCTTGAAAGCCGTATCCGTTCTTTCAAAAGCTTGTTTCGATAACACCAGGTCCTGGAAAGAGGAAAATGTTAGGCTTTTTTTTTTTTGCAATCTACAGAGAGTCTGATGACTCCCGTCAAAGTTTTCCCACGTAGACTTAAATAATTACCAATCTTGCCCTGTGTAGCTCGTCCCTAAGAGTCTTGTCCTCACCAATGCAATCCGACAATAAATAATAAACTTCATTTTTACTCGGTTTTCCATCGGGGATGCAATCCATTAACAAAGTTGTGCAGTAAGTCGTTATCGGCGCTTCTTTGAATTTTATACCCCAATAGTGAACGTAACTGAAAGGATTTTTGGTAATTAACATATTTTATTAGAGAATTTTGATCCTGGAGACTCGCAAAAAGAGACGAGACTTTGAAACCAATTTAAAGAGTAAAAACAGATTTTTTGTTTGTTTTATGCGGAAAGCTCAAGATCTCGATTACCTCCTGATGCTTGCAATTTTCCAAACATCGCCAATAACGAGTCGATGACTCTCGAACAAGTGCGAAAGAAATTGCTTTTCTAGGGTCGGCAGGATAAATTTTAGATCACAAAGTAAACATCGCGTTTCTCCTGGTTCGCCGTCCAAACCAACAAATTGGCTCTTCAAATGCGTCATTTGTTCATTTTCTAGACACCCTGAACGAAAATTCATCGGTTTTTATTATTTATAATTGTTATAGTACTCGAATAATGATTTTTCACATTTTCCTAACCTTCTGTCATGATTTTGCAGCTGAATTATTAGCGAGCAACAGCAAAGTATTTTTGCTACAACGATACAATTTTTTTTATCACGATTCACTAGTCGATAAAATTTTCATCATTTTTGAAAATTTTTATTGTTCACTTTTTCGACTGTTTTGGTTTTTTTTATCGTAATGTCAAAAAATATCGTAGAGTATACGGGGATGGGTGGTGAGAAAAGTCGTCACTTTGAGGTTAGGATCTGTAACTTTCCGATTCTTATCTGCGATGCATATTTTATTCTCAGATTCATTCAGTTTATTGCATAGGAAAATATATGGTTAGCGATTATTTTTTTAATTATTTTTCATCATAATTTTATGTCGATATTATTCATTATTATCATAAACTGAAAAGTCTGTTCACAATATTCGAAATTCGTAACAACGACTCTGATTGGTCGGGTCGAGCCGTGCGACAAAAGTCCGATTGAAAACGTTGCATTATGTCTTTGTTGTTTTCGGTTTCCCGCGCAAATCACAGTGCCCCGCGAATCTTCTTATCCATGTGAAGTTTTCACGCGTTTTTTTTGCAGTTCAGTGTAACAACAAACATATTTTTCCGCTCATTAGAAAACAATTGTTCGTTCGCGATTGTGTATGGGGAATGATTAAAAGAGTGTTATAATATATATTGCGCCGTTCCGAATGCACCGGCACTCGACTGGATCAGTGTTGACTAGGAAAGACTTATTGGATATCAGTGTTTTGGATGTTTTTGCGTTCTTCTCGATTGACGCGGAAGAAAGTTCACGAGGAGCGTCGATTTGTTGCTCCGATATCTTTTGTGAAGTCCGGATTCAGTGAATGAGTAAGTTTCCCAATAAAAGTGTTTTTCTTTTGAATTCAACGGTACATGTTCAGCGAAACGATTTGTTCGAGGCTTCCGCAGTTCATCTCGCAACAACTTCCGTCCCTTTAACCTCGAACTCTCGTCCTGTAACTCGGAAAATTTCCATACTTTATGCTGATCGAAGAATTTTCGGTTATGGATAAAAATGTATGACAAAGTGACCTTCAGCCTTGTATTTCAATGTCATTCTACAGAGAATTACACTTGGAAGCACATTTCGGGGTTATAAAAATCGGAAATTTCATCCAACTCTGTAATTGGAGATCACACACACTCGCAAATTCATAACAAAGGAAAAATTCATCGAAAAATATTTCGACGTAACAAATTTATGTACATAACATCGAGAGATTGTCTGTACACTAAAAAAATGCTGGAAAACTCGGTTTTCCTTCGAAACCCCACAACCTTATCGTATTTTTCTCGCAAAGCTGACTCCGTTCCCATTTATAAAAATATTTTCGACATTGTTGGAGTTGAACGAAAAATATTTCATCGATTCTCCACGTTGGAAATTTTCGGAATCGCCTAAATTTTTGTTTTTGTGGATTCCAACGATGCAAGTTTCAAAATCATAATAAATGCACGAAATTCTGTTTTTTTCGTGACCACTTCTGACGATTCTTATTGAATATTCAGCCAAGACAATAAATTCACGTTCCGTTTTCAATCCAAATATAATCAATACGAAAATTGTCACGATTTTCTAAATTACATAAAAAATGAATAGAATAACGGATTTTCTGTTAGAGCCCAACGTTGCAAACTTCAGTCTCATATAAATGTGTTGTAGTGTTTTTGATTATTCGCCTTTGACAGCGGCGGGTCGACTAGTGTGCAGGCCGTAGAGTAAAGCCAAGTGGCAAAGATGTAGAGCGGCGCTGGAGTAGATTGTGCTAGGATAAGTGTTCCAGCACAGTTCGATGATTCCGAGAATGACGACACGAGTCGTATCGCTGTAGCGAGAGTGCCAGGCAATGTAGGGCAGAGTGTGATAGTACCAGACGTAGAATTGATAGTGTAACGATCTTGCAAAGACGAGTCCGATGAAATTAGCGGCAAAGAGCGGAAGAACAAAGAGTCTGGAGTTGACGCTCATGTCGATGGTTTCCCGGGGCTTGAGTTGAGGTTTGACAGTTTTTTCGATGTGTTTGAGCCGCGCGTAGCATTTCATGTAGGTGATCCAACTGGGAATGAAGTAGGCGAGGCTGGCGAGATGCAAGAAAAGTAGAGCGAGATGGAAGTGCGGACTGACGAAAGTTTCTTCCGGCAGGAACCTCCAATTGACGGTCCATTTGTGTTGAAAGACTCGGCCAAAGTCAAAGGCGCCGCGTAGATAAGAAACGGGGTTTGTAGCGATGAAAGGGATAGCCAGAAAGAATTGTACGCCCGCGCAAATGGAGAGTTGTAAGATTGCGCCGAGGAGGCCTAAGTTGGCGAGGTAAGCGACGAGGAGTCCCGGTGCGAAAAGCAGAGCGTTCATTTTGATGGAAACTCCTAAACTGTAAAGGACGCTGCCCAGGGACCATTTTTCATCGAGAAAGGCATTCATTGCGGCGAATACAAAGATCATTGCGATGGGATCGTTGAATAGTCTGAGGACAAAAATGGAGTGAATTCTGTATGACGTGCAAAATATAAGGATGAGTACGTAGGGAGGGACGGTTTTAGTACGGGAATAAATTCGGAGAACGAGGCACAGCGCGGCTATGTGAAGCAATGCGAAAATGTATTGGGCGAGTTTGACATTGGTGCCAGCAGAGGTCGCGTAATACAAGACCGCGAAAAAGTACACAAAACCGGCAGGATAAACGAGAGGGCCCGTGTCTCCTCGCAATTTTCCATAATCGGTCGTGCCGTTTAAAAAACCCTCCACTTCTTGCATGTAAGCGATCCAGTCGATTTCCGTGTACCGCACTTTTTCGATCACTATGACGTTCAATATTGCCTCAAAAGCCACGAAAATACAGCCTAACGTTGCCAGTCTCCGGGGATCTTTCAATATTCCGCTCAAATAGTCCCATTTCGCTCGCGTTTTTATCCAATTTTTCAACGTTTTATCGTTACTTTTCAGCGGACGGGCGTCCCTCCGCGTCGCCATCTTTAACGGACTACTAACGTGTACGAAAATAAACACGTAGCTGCACCGTTTCCGGGCATTCTATAGAAACTCCGCTAACCTCGGTGCAAGGGGGAAAAAGGGATTACAACGGCGGGTTTTCATTCAGCGGCAACAAAAAGAACCGACCGTTTGATTCACCGGTTGTGGTCGCACCGGTTTCCAATGTCTATTCTCTGCTCCGCCGCAATTCAAAGCTTTTCTATACCAATTTTCACACTTTCTTTCCGAAAATTTTCGTCGAATCTCGAAATTCTTGCGTCAAGAGTCGTCTTGCGTGAAGGTCGGTCGATAAAACGGCTTACCGACCGTCGGCAACAATCGCGCGCGCCCCCCCTCTCCCCCTCCATCGGTCGGTAAGTTACCATCCGATTTCGATAGCTTTTTCTAAGATCGAGAACGTGACTCGTTTTAGAAAAAAAAAAAAAAAAAAAAAAAAAAAAAAAAACAACGGAACCGAAAAAACAAAAACCCCAGGGCCAGAGCCCGCCCATCAGCAATCTCCACAACGAGCATACCAAATCAGCGGTACAAAAAGCTCTGGACAAATTGGTCGACGGGAAGAAAATATTCGAAAAGGTTCGCTGCTCACAATTTCCGATCTCTAAATTCAACAAATATTGCAAAATTTCGAAAAAAAATGTAAATAATTGGAAAAAAAAATTTAATGATTTTTTTTCAAGACTTATGGGAAACAAAAAATTTATTGCGCCATCCAAGATCCGAGCCAAGACACCGACGAGCTGTTACGAATAAATCGGGAACTTCAATGTCACGCGAACGAAGTTGAATCGAAACGTGCCGAGGTAGAGAAATCAATTCGCGATTACGAGTCGAAATTGGCTGCATACTGCGGCTTTCTCAGCCTCGAAGAAGCTCTCCGTTTGCGGGATCAATTGAAAAAACGAGTTAACGAACTGACCGAAAAATTAGATGGCCTAATGGAATCAACCGGACCAGAAGATCTCGGAATCGAAAAGAGAAAAGCTGAGGATAATATGAAAAATTATTCTCGCGAATATGGCAAACGGAAACGATTGTGCACTGAAATTATCGACTGCATTCTCGAAGGATATCCTGGCAGCAAAAAGGAACTCCACGAAGCGATCGGCATCGAGATAAAAATCGTCCAATAACTTTCTCTCCCCATATATTCATATTTTTCTAATAAGAAAAAAATATATATATATAAAAAATTAAAAAAACAAAAAAATCCACCGGAAATGAAAAAAAAAAAACTCTCGGACTCCATTTTTTGGACATTTCAACAAACATCTCACCCTTCCTAAATTTCATGTCCAACCAAAAAAGAGTGTAATTTCTAGGATTTTGGGTGATGCTGAAGTTTGCATTTTTGGAATGCAGCGCCATGCAGAACCTCGTCCGACGGCTATCGTTCTCAGTGGTCGAGCGATTCGTCGAGGCACTGTCCGCCAATGCAAATCTTTAATAATTCCATATTCATTGTTATTGCTCGAGGAGACTCTACGATAATATGGAAAAATAACGAGTTTCCCTTACCTTGTTCGTTCCGCATGCCGAACCATCGGCTGCCGGAGTACTCGCGACGCAGTCACTTTCCGTATTGGGTACTTGGCACCATAGAAGAGTGCAGACACTCTCATCGTGCTATAGAATGAGACAATACGTAAATACGTGAGAAGAAAAAAAAATGCAATAATAAATAAATTAATAAAATTGATGAATAATTTTTGATCAATTGTAATGTCGGGTTTGACGATCTTACCCCGCAGGACGGTCCGCCAATCGCCCTGAAACATTGTTCGTCGACCGACAATAATTTGCCTGGCAATATTCTTGGCAAAAGGTCCTTCGTTTTGATTATTGGTTGGTTCCAGAGACAGCTCGCCTTGGCTTTGCTGAATCGAACAAATAATCAAAGTCAATAATTTTCGCCCGAAATTCGGAGCATTTTCAATTTTCCGATATTTTTACAATTTTTTAAAATTATTTACTTCAAGAAGTATCTGAAACATTCTTGACTGCATTTCGACCAAGTAAGCGCGTTCTCATTGTGACGAAAACTGCTCATGAGATAGCCGTCTGCCCATGGACAATTTTTTGCTCCGGGTCCGCCCACGTACGACAATGAAGCTGATCCGTCGTGAGGGACTCCGAAGCTAAAAAATCGCAACATTCATTAAAAAATATAAATAAACGGTATTCTCGAAATGTTCATTTTTTTTTTCGCTCAATTTCCTTACACGTGGCCCAACTCGTGGGCACCTGTGGGGATCCCACTGAAACCAGTGTCGTGTATCAGAGCTGCAGACTCCATTCTCTTGGTCTGGTCGTCCCAATCACAAGCGTTTCCATATTTGCTGATACCTGCGCAAAAATATTATAAATAAATATTCAATTCGCCAGTGCAATGTCTTTTTTTCGTACTCTGTAGAAACAACTGACCTCTCACTGCCCGGCAAGTAGACATTTCGTTACAACTTTCCGGGTATTGACACAATTCCGATCTGTGAGAAAATTATATTTCGAACTTTTTAAAATTCTCATTTTTTCGATTCCTTGTCCGAGTTACGAGACGAGACGAGACGAAAAAACATTTTTTTTTCCATTTTAATTTTAATTTTTCAATTTAAAATTAATTAAAAAAACAAATTCATTATAATTGAATTATTCAATTTTAAAACATGTTGATTTTTATTTTTAATTAATTTGAAGTTTCGATAATCGAACATATTTTTTCATTCATTATTTATGAAATTTTGAAAATCATTTCATGTTTTCTTGTCGATCACACGATTTTTAGTCACAAGAGAATATCGTTTCATTGCCCACAACAAATATTCAATTATTATGAGCTCTCGCGAAGATAAAAGATAATTTCCTTGGATTCCATCAACGGAAACTTCAACATGATGATCAACTTACTTGGTTATTGCAATCGCAACGTCGTAAGACTCGCGGGGGAATCGAGTTTCTTGATAAAGATACAAGCTCAGCTCGTCCAGGGCACCAGCCTCTATGGAACCATCCTGTAGTCGCTTTTTATTCAGATAAGGAGTTGCTTCGGTGTCCTCATAAAAAAGGAAACATAAAAAATCGAAATTAAAAAAATAGAAATTGAAAAAGTGACGAATGGATTAAATATTTTTCGTTGGACTTTAACGATGCAAAAACTTGGATGCCGTTTATTTAGACCGTAACAAATTTTTCGTGGCACGTATTTTGTTTTTTTTTTTTTTCACTTTTGAACATTTTTCCTCGGGTCAAATTGACCCGGAGTGGGAATTAATCTTACCATAGCTATGATTATTCTTGCGATGCTCAATCGGACTTTGGGACCTTCCAGAATTCTGTATTTGAGGTCAACCCCGTTGAAAAATGCTGCATAATAAATGACAGCGTTCCGCAGGTCGGAGCCGTGAGATCTAGAAAATAATTATTTATTTTTTTTCGACGTTTCATGCGATTTTAAAATTTCAAGCTTACTTGAACGAGTCATAATCGACGATGACTAAAAGTTGAGGATAAACGGTGCTCGGCACAGTTCGAGGATTTGAATTTTCGTCCATAACTTCGGAAAAATCATCGCCCGATGGAATTTCGTTATGATTTTCGTACGAATCACCTGTTAATTTCTCGAGAGGCAATCTCACGATAACGTGATTGTTGGTCAGCCTCATGTAATTTCCGGGCGGGAGCATTCGTCGTGGCGGTTTCATCATGTACTCGTCGCTCACGTTTCCGTTAACAATTTTTAAAACTCTATTCGGAATCGATCGAATTATGAAATTTTGGCCGTAAGGTCCATTCTGGAAAAATGTCAAATTTAGATAATCGTGAAAAATTATGCGCAACTCAATTTTTCAATAAAATATAATAACTGCGTCGAGAATATTTACAAAATGAATGTTCCCGTCATCTCCTTCGTAGCAACCGAGCGACGCCATTTTTTCTGGGTCCTCGTAAATTTGGGGACGTTTCCCAAAGTCCTGGAAAACGAGTTTCCGAAATTATTCTAAAATAGGATAAAACAACAAGAAAAAACGAACAATTACCGCGAGAATTTCATTTCTTATTCTATTTTTTAAATTAATAACTCACGCAGTCAAACACCCGCTCGTATTTCAGGCCATTGAGATACGACGAGTTCTTCGAGCTGACCGTGTATATTGGTGTATTTTCCGAAAATAGTGAATCCTCGGCTGGATTGAGATTGAGAGTGACATCGTCGCCAAAAGCGTTGAAAAAAATCTTTAGACTTGTTTCTCCGTCACTGTTGGGCAAAGAGTGCGCAACTGGGACAACTTGGTAATCCGGAACTTGCCATCAAATAAAATTTAAATATGAATTTGAAAAAAAATGTATTTCTCCTGAAACGTAGGGAAAAATTGTCTCCAAATACCTGAATCACGCTCGGTGTTGAAGACAGATCGTACCTCTTCATCGGTCATGTGTTCGTGGATCTAAATAACGCAATGAATTTTGGAAAATCGAGTCATTTTTATTTTGCGCCACTTATTTTTTTCTTTTATTTTTTTCAACGAGTAACAAAAATTTACCTCAACACTTTCATGACCCACTGAGACGAGACATAAACACGCTATTATTTGCCAACGACTCATCTTCGAATAAACTAATTTCCCATCGGACGCCTGCTCCTATAAGTATTGCCCTGATCGACGATTTATGCGACTTGGAATTTGCCGATTATCGTTAATCAATCGACGGATCCATTACGTCTCGAAAAAAAAAAAAAAAAAAAAAAAAAAAAAAAAAAAAAAAAAAGCCATTGTGTCTGAGATCAATTAAATCAAAATAAAAAATTTGTTTTCGTTGAATTTTTATTTTATTTTATTTTTTCTTTGTAAGCAAGAATGAGACGCGGAGCTCCCGGACGTTGGTAATTCCTCAAAATTCGTCGTCACGATTTCTTACGAGCAAAATGACACCGATCAATTATTTACCGCGACGACTGCGATGCATGAATGCATGACAGGAATGAGTCACTCTAGGCCGCAAAACGCAACGAAAGGGGAAATGAATTTTCGTAATTTTCTCAATTGCTCGATTTTTTGGTTCAAGTTGATTTATTTTTCTTTTTTGTTGTTGTTGTTTTTATACATTTTTTTTTCACAAATTGTTAGAATTTGAAAATTTGCACAGTTTTCGAAAAGCATTTTCCGGCCATTTTCCTCCTCAGTCGTCGAGGAAGATCGGTCTTGGTCGATTGAAAAAATGTCCGTTTGGATAAACCGGAGGTGTGATGGTGGTGCTCGATGAATAAGGCACGAAAGTCACGTTCTTCTTGACGCAGTGGCCATTGATGCAGATCTTTGAAATTTTAAGCGTTTATGATTGTTAAATCATTTGAAAAATGTTTAATTGTGGAATTTTCCATTAATTGTATCGGAAAAACTTACGCGATCGTCCCCGCAGTCAGAGCCTTCGGCAGCCGAAGTTTTGACAAAGCACAGTTCATCATGCCCTGGCATGTAACATTCGAGTCTCCTGCAAACTCGCTCATCGTGCTGCGATGGAAAAGAAGAAAAAAAAAAAAATTTGTGAAAAATGTGTGGATAACGCGAAATTCTCATCATCGGCTCTACTTTGAGGATTTAAAGGTTTTGTGGTAGTTGCATTTGTCTCTTTTCAATTGAAATCTTTTAAAATAAAAGATTATCTTAAAAAATTGTCGTTTGGCTCGAAAAAGACTTCTTACATGGCACGCTTTTGTGCCGCTAATCCGTTCGCACTGTTGATCCAAAGTGAGGAGCTTGCCAGGGAGTATTCGAGGCAGAGCTATACCGAACGAAGGTTTATCGAATAGACAAGTGGCTTCTTCGGAGCTAAAAGGGGGAAGATAAATAAATGTTCATTTTTGTCATACTTTAAGAAATACTTTCCATTTGCTTTGAAAGTCGAACGAATTTATCGATATATCGATTGATCGATGGGATTCGAATGGGAAAGAGTCAAATAAATACGAGCCTCAGAAAATCGTGAAGATTTCTCAAACTACATTCCGACCAAGTGAAACTATTTTCGCCAGGATGCAAGAAGCTCGACATAATGAATCCCTCGTAACCTGGACAACTCTGAGCCTCCTCTAATCCGTCGTGCGACACGCCCATTCTAGAAAATAAATTGAATGCAGAATTTATCGAAAATGGAAAAAAAAATTGTAAATTGATTGAGCATTTTTGATAAAATTTACTAACAAATGTGCGACTTCGTGAGCCGCTGCTATAATTGCCTTGAAACCACCGTTGTCCTCGATGATACCAACCGCTTCCGTGCTCGAGTCCACGTGGCTCCTGTTGCACGCGCCCCATTCGTACGCGTAACCTTTTCATTCAAAATTTCATTTTTAACCAATAATTACCTTACCTCTCGAATCTTTCATCATTTTTTTTCAAAATTATTCAACACCCTACCCAGAGTCGACGTATCGCACACGTCGTTGAGGACCACGTTGCACATATCCAGACTGCAATCGTTGGCATTTTTTTTAAACTTTTGACAAACTTTTTGTTTTATTATTTTATTGTTTTTTTTTTTTTTTTTTTTTTTTTTTTTTTTTTTTTTTTTTTTTTTTTTTTTTTTTTTTTTTTTTTTTTTTTTTTTTTTTTTTTTTTTTTGGCCATGTCGTAGGTTGAAAAATTGAACATCGAGGATTCGTTGTAAAAATAATGGCTCATAGCAACCAAGGCACGATCGGAATCCAAATGATTTATTTCTCGACGATTGCCGTCCAAATAGGCGGTCCCACCGTTAGTCTAGCCAATAAAAGTTGGTGAAAAAAAATCAATGCATACATTAACACTCGCTAAAGTTGGAAAAATTTCATTTACCAGGGAAATAATTATTCCTGCGATATTGAAACGAATTGCCGGCTCCGAGAGCAACCGATATCGTAAATCGACTGCATTCCACAACGCGAGAACGTACCTCGTAGTCTCTTCGAGATTTTCATCGAGAACCCTAAGAAAAATTCGATCGAGTGCCCTTTTTTTTACATCTCCTAACGTTGCTTCATCATTTTTCGAAGAAAAAAATGAAGTCCAACTCACTCGAACAGCGTGGAATCGACAACTACCAAGATTTCCGGATAAATTACTTCCGGCAGACTTCGTCTGGAACGTCTTTTTCCAGATCGATCATGATTCTTATGACGTTTTACTGTTTCTGGGGTAAAGAAAAAAAAAAAAAATTCACAACCAACGAACCAAGAACTTTAGACTTGAGAACTTTTTTCTAAAAATCCAAAGAGATAATCGATACGAAAATTGTGATGATTTTTATAATTGAACAAACAATTAATAGGAAGCGTTCACAAATCATTTTGTACGACAACGGAGCCAAACCGGATCAATATTTTTTTCATCATATTGCCCTCGATGTATAATAATATTGTAATTGCCATGTCATCAACGTTATAGAATCGCACTTACTGATGACAGAATCTTGTTCGGGTCTTTGGAAAACGACGTGATGATGAGTTTGACGAAAATTTGCGTCGATAGAATTTGGCGATGTTTCTTTATTGACAACTATTTGGTGAAGTCTATGCGGCAGAGGCCGAATTATTAAATCGGCATTTAAATTTCCGAGCTAAAAAAAATTCAACCGATTAATCAAATTTCTTTTTCATTCTCATTTTCTTGTTTGTTTTCGTACTAACGATCAAAGCTTCGCCGTCTATTCCTTCGTACGCTACGATCGCTGAACCATTCCGTGGGTCGTGATAAGCGCGCCCAATATTCCTAAAAGGCTGCGCAAAAAAAGGTTCACCAATTTTTCCATTTATTTGCCAATAATTCACCTAATTATTCAGTTTTATTGAGTCAGTCGTTATTTACGTTTTGCAAACGGGTATACTCGACGTTTTCCGGCTTAGCTCGGTTCGTCGAAACCGTCCACACAGGTGTTGAAAAATGGGCCAATACCCCATCGTTCGGCTCCAAATACAGACTCATTTCTCTCTCGAAAGCATTCACCCTGACCGCGATTATCGAATTGTCGCTCGAATCATGCTTGTGCAATGTGTGATACACCGAAACTACTTCGTATCGTGGTACTTGTTTGAATTTAAAAAAAAAATCATAGAGAAATCAATCATTTTTAAAACGAAGAGATTTTTTTTTGTTCATCGTAAAAATTCAATGAAATTGCATCGTTGTACACCCAGAAAAGAGATTCATTCAGTCATGAGGTTAATTTTGAATAAATATAAAATTTAATAAAATTCAATGAATTAATAAATAAAATTCAAATTAAATGAATATATTGTTTAGCATAAATGACATTAATAATCAAATTGTTTGAAACAAATAAATGTCCATTAGGTTGGTAGTTAAATTCATTAATTTATTTCAGTTAAATACATTTTTTTTCTGACTTTAGTGCAACGGAAAACTTTAACATGAGAAAAAAAAAATTTTTCGTCATTTTCCAATTACGTTTTAAATTACGTACCCGGATCGTAGCCATTTTGAAAAGTGTTGCGAATTTCCTTCTTCGTCATGTGTTTGTGAATCTAAAAAAGTGAAAAATTCGTGTGTATTGAATTTTTGACCGGAGAGTCAAATTGAGGAGGAAGAAAAAAGGAATAGAAAAAAAAGTTGCATCTTTCGTTACCGGCAGAGAATCGATCGCGGGGACGGCAGCGGCCAAAACGAAAATCAACGAGACCAGCATAACGTTTGATTTTTATTTTTTTTAAATTAAAACAAATGAAAAACAATAAAAAAAAAAGTTGAGGCAAAAAATAAGGAACGATCCGATGCACACGTCGCGATCACAAAGTCACAATTGAGACTTTTTCTTGTTCTTCGGAAGCAGCGATTCTTCATTAATCTCAATTAATTAGTGCGATGTCTGCGGTCGCGTATTTGTTTCCCACATCGATACCCAAATCGATACACACTTGCGCACATAATTTCTTTTCCATTTTTCTTTAGTCTTTGGATAATCGATCATGGTGTTTGACGACACTAAATCATTCTTATAAGGTCAAGTTTTCTCATCGTCTCTCTTAAATCTGCCTCGAGGCCAAATGTTTATCGCTCCAAAGATTTCGCCTCAATTCCACTCGACGATCAAACAACCAAATCTCATATTTTCATGCCATTAGATTTTCAGAGTCTTTTTAAAACTCGAACGAGACTCCCGACCAAATGAGACTGAAGTTCGCAACGTTCGGCTCCAACGGAAAAATACATTTTTCTATTAATTTTGTCTTTTATTTAAAAAATCATGAAAAAATTCGTATCCATTTTTTCTTTGGATGTGAACAAAAAAAAATTGGATCCGAGGCACAGAATTTATCGATGGAAAATTTGTTGTTTGGGAGAAAATTGGATAGGAAAATAATAAGAAAATGAATAATTGATTAATCATTATGATTTATTCTTACAACGCGAATCGATCGTCTTCGTATATCGTTGAAGCTTCACCGCGTCTGCTTCTCTATTTTTTCTTCGCTCGTTTGTTCTTACAAAGAAAAAAAAAAAGCAAAACAAAACAAAAGAAAAAAACGAAAATTGCACGCATCGGCCGACGCATGGAACTTGCCCGCTCCATCGAATAAATATATCGAGTAAAAATAATACGGAATTAGAATAAGAACGACGAGAGGAGGGAATTAAATCGATATGACGAAAATAAGTGAAAAAACTTTTATTTTTCACGTCCCGCCGGTTCGCTCATCTTCATGTTTTTTTTTTATCTTCTTTCTATGATTTATTTTTTATTGTTTTTTGCTTCATTTTATCGAACGCCATGACCAGCCATTTCGAGACATTCGTTCAAAATAAATGTCGCTATTGAAATCCGGAGAAAAATCGCGTACGAGAAAGAAACCTACGTAATATTATGCATATCGTCTATACGGTAACAAGGAGAATTCAATCAATTTATTTCTATTTCATCGAAAAGACATTTTCTCATGATTTTTCTTTCGATTTTTTATTCCCCTAATTTTCGACACCTCAGAAACGTTTAATTAACATTAATAATGAGTCCAGTCTGCGCCCAAGCTCGAGGCTCTGTTAAACGTTCAATCGTTTTTGTTTTCAACTTTTGAGATTCTCGGAAAAACATCGCGGAGAGAAAAAAAATTAAAAAATAAATAATTTTTGGTTAAAAATTATTATTTTTTTTTCTTTTTCCCGCTGGTTCCTTGCTCCTTTGCTCTCCGCAGCTCCGATTCGTCTCACGGCAATTCACCACTCGCACTAACACTCCGAAAAGAGTATCCAAATCCGTGAAATTCACGCGTTTAGCTCTCGAGAAAAATCTCGAATTTTCTTCCTTTTTCTTCATCCGTTCTCTTTCCACAAATATCTTTTCTCTAGCTCGCGCAAACCGCCTTAAGGGATGCGCAGCAACGGCTTCTTACGGTTTGCAGATGGCACAGCCACGTTCTCAGCCTGTATATCAGATCCGCACAGTCTGTCGCCACGTCGACGCACTCACCGCCGCCCCCTGTTCCTACAAAAATCACCGCGAAAAATCCAAATTTTCAAAAACTCTCCAAAACTTCGAAAACAAAAAATAATCCTTCGCTTTTTCCTTGCAAAATAAAATTTCCCAAAAGTTAATGAAATAATAATAACAAAATGGACCATTTTTTTTAATTTTATCAAAAAAAAAAAATCATTTTTAGGAACAAAGTCCTGTGCAAAATTCTTGAGAGGATGGAAAATATTGAACCAGAATAATTAGGCCCGAGTCCGCAGCGTTGGAATGAAACGAATTTTTTCTTTCATTTTTTACTGGCGATTTGTATATTTTTCAAAATTATAGAAATATAATTTATATAAATTATATAAATAAGAAAAAAAAAAACATTTTTTTTAGCTCTGCCCAAGAGAAAAGAAAATTTCGTTGCGTTGCAACTGGATGCGAGCTTCAACGTCATTCGGAATAAAAAAAAAGACTAGATGTCAGAGGCAATGCACCGTTGAAGGAAAAAAAAAGTTGAAAAAATGGAATAAATTTGATAGGAAGGAAAAAAGAGTAGCCGAAGGATGCAGCAAGTGCAGTGTAGAGAACGAATGCCAGCATGCTGTTACGAAATGTCGATAATAATGAAAAGAATAATGGAGATTTCATTGGGCTGTTTCAATAAAAGCATGAATTGTTCTTGACAAGCAAATTAATAATCCCGGTTGTCAGCATGACCTCCGGAATTTTGAAAGCTGAACGTGTATGATTTCTCGAGTTATAGCCAATGAATAAAAATATGGGAATAAAAAAGCGATTTTTCTTGATGCTGAGCTTTAGTTGAGGACGCCACCGCTAGGGGTCACAATTGTCACGTTCCAGGAGCGTATTCTTTGGCGGTATAGGATTGAGAATTACTGGAGTACAGGACGCCACCGTCAGAGGTCAGAGTCGATGAGTCACGAAGCCGATAACGAATGTGAACAAAAATGGGCTATGAACTAAAACGTTTTTCCACAGTCCTAAAGTCGATGTTTTTTTTAATATTCGGTCTCAACGATAATTGGTAAAAGTGTTACGGTCCAAAAATTCGATCCGAAAACTGCGAGGGGCTTGTTGGTGGGTCTTGAAAAATAGAAAATTAGTGGAGAGACGTTTGTTTTTTTTTTGTTTTTTCTGAATACCGAAGAAGATGGAACGAGGCAAGTAGAAAAGGTGATTCGAGGTTGAATATGGTTGAGACGAAGAAAAAGAAAGAGAGGAAAATAAAAAAAATCGTTGGAGTAAAAATGAGTATCGCTTGATTTCGTGTTAATGGAGAAAAAAAAAAACCGGAAGTAGAGAGAAAATTCGAGTGGAAAATCTAAAAAGTCTTTTTTTTTTTCGTTTTTTTTTTTTCTTCCCTTGAAAATTTCTTACCACGACCCGGAGGGCTCCGAAGGCCGAAATGGTCTCTGACGATGGAAGACACGAAGGAGGCCGTTGTCGTGGGGTTCTTATACTTGAACGGGGTTCTTGGGCTAGTGGTTGTGCTCGTTGAGGTGTACGCACTGTTGTACGCATCATAATTGTAATAATTTATTGTTTTTTTCGTCGTCACCGATGTCCCATAATCATTGTAATTCGATGAATGCTCGTTATAATTGTTCGTCTTAACGTAACGATTAATCTTGTTGTAATCGGTCGTATACGATATCAGCTTGGTCGTGTACGTGTAAGGATTGTACCGAGTCGTTGTCTCGTAATAATAAGGCGAAGGATCTGAATAAGGATCGGAATATTTGTGCAATGTTGTGATTTGTGTTGTCCCTTCCGAAGGTGACCTGTTAAGGATCATATTTTCACTTGTACCAGCATAACATACTTTCTATTCATACGCACTAGCCTCCCAAAATTTCGATCCAGCCCAATGAAAAAAATCAAAAATTGAAAAAAAAAAAAAAAAAAAAAAAAAAAAAAAAAAAAAAAAACACAAAAAAAATACTTGGGAAAAAAACAAACCCACCAAATTAAAAAAAAAATAAATTACAAATTAATTATTGAGCTTCCTTAGTTCCGGAATTTCATTTTTTTTTTTGCTTGTTTCAGTTTATTTTTGTTGGTATTTACCTGTAATCTGTATTGTTGTATTGACCATACGTCGGCCGATTTCCATTGTAATTTCCGTCCCGACGAACATACGTTGGGATGTTTTGAGTATAATCGGGGATTATGTTCTCATGCTCGGCCACGCATCTTCCGTTCAGGCAATACTGTTGAGACAATTGACGCGTTCCGAAATAATATATAATTATGGGAATCTCAAAAAATGAGAAAATTTTTGATTTTTCATTTATTTTTTTTTCGAAATATATTTTTTCGGTTAATTTTATCACCGATCCGATTCTTACCTGCCCATCCCCACACGGAGAACCCTCCGCTGCTGGTCTATAAGCCACGCAGTAACCAGATCCAGCGTCGAAACAGAAAAGCTGAGCACAGACCCGATCGTCTTTCTGTTTATACGAAAAATCGAGACAAAATTTGAACAAATTTTCGGCTTGCGTGTAAAGTGTCTTTTTCATTATTGAAAACGATTTTTTCTTGTTTAAAATTTTTTATTCCAAATTTTTTCAATTAGACATTTTTTTCTCCATTTTTATTTTTTTTCTTTAATTAAAAAAAATGTTTTCTGCCCTTTTAGAGTAATTTGGCGACTGTAATTTATCATTTTTATAAAAACTTACGAAACATGCGCTAGTTCCGCGATCTTTTCGGCATTGCGCGTCCAAAGACAGCAATTTTCCTGGCAACACTCTGGGCAATGCTTCGTCTTCGTGTGGCGCGTTGTAAAGGCAAGTTGCGGTGTCGCCACTGCACAAAAAATGGAGATATTTGTAGATCCGAAATAAAAAATAAAATGAAAAAAAAAAAAAAAAAAAAAAAAAAAAAAAAAAAAAAAAAAAAAAAAAAAAAAAAAAAAAAAAAAAAAAAAAAAACGAAAAAAAGCAATGAGACCATTTGAAACCCTTTTCAGTGTGTCGCAGATCGCTCATTATGTAGCCATCCTCCCATCGACATTTCTCAGCTCCTGGGCCGCCCAGATAACTGGGTGGAGGTGATCCATCATGGACAGCGCCCAATCTGGGTCAGTGGGCAAAAATTCATTTCGTCAGATCGACCAACGATGCGGTTTTGGTATTGAAAAACAATAAAAATTGGAAATTTTTTTCATATTTTCGAGTCTCGAGCGAAATGGGAAGGAAAATGACAACAACAAAAAACTTACAAATGTCCGACTTCGTGGGCTGCGACGATGATGCCACTGAAGCCTCCAGTGTCTTCGATAATTGCGACGGAATTAACTTTTTCCAGACGTTTATTAACGACGCAGGCACCACCGACGTACGCGAAGCCTGTGCACAATATTTCCATCAATAATCACATTCTCTCGCCTTAATTAAACGAGCCATTAATCGTCCAGTATTTTTTTTCATCATTAATCAAAAAATTGTAGAAAAAAAAAAAAAAAAAAAAATACTATGAACATAATTATTTATATTATGTCTTTTATTGTTTTTCAATACCAAAACCGCATCGTTGGTCGATCTGACGAAATGAATTTTTGGTCCATTGTTAGGCTGCGGTTTACATAAAAAAAATGGAATTATTAGGGCAAGCCAGAGATTAGGGGCCTCCGTAAAATGCCACGATATTAAAAGATCGCATTGTTGGAGTCGAACGAAAAATATTCCATCGATTCACCATTTTTTGCATTTTTGGAATCGTTTCAATTTTTTTGTTTGTTTTGAAATTCCGTTTTTTATTCGCAAATAATTCGCATAGACGACTGCGTGTAAATTTTGGCGTAGCGTTGAAAAAATAAAAAAAAAATTAGAAAAATAAATAAATAGATACATAAATGAATGAATAATAAATATAAATAATGAAAAAATAATAAAATATGTATTCGGTAGTGGTCCAACGATGCAAACTCAAAAATCGTACAACGCCACATGCATATCTGGGGTTAGTTTAATTTCTCAAATCGAAAATTGTATAAAATAAGTTTTAGCCGATAATGCAGCATCGGAACGAGACAGAATTCATGTTTAATGTTGTAGAGAATCGGTATTTCTTATAATCGATTCGGAAAGGAGTCTGAAAAGAGGAAATTGTCGAAATCATGGAGATCGACTTACCGATCGCGTTCCTCTTTACCGAATGAGCATCCAGCGAGCGAGAGATTTAGATAGAGAGCGAGAAAAGAAGAAAATATATAACACACGAGTTAAAAAACACTTTGAGTCGAAACAGAGACTCAATTGGATTCTGTGGAAAAAAGTCTCGTTCACGTGATATTCACGATCACGTTTGATCGATGGAAAAAAAGAAATTCGATCGAGCTCGTGTCCTGCCACGCTTTTTTTTTGTTCTTTAAGGGAGTACAACAGTGCGCCAGAGTCCGTGGATAGTTCAAGCCAATGTGCTGAGTGAGAGGAGAGTGAGAACCTTCGAAAAAACATTTTAATAATTCGACTTTTTCGAATTTTCGTATTTATCAATTTTTTTTTTTTCTTTTTTCCACCAACAAAGTTTTTTTATTGCGGAAAATAAATATTCAAGATGATTCCAATGTTTTTTGGTCGACAAACAAATTTTTTGATGGCATGACTCAGGACAAAAATTAATTTATAAAAGTGAAAAAAAGAAATGGTTTGCAGAGAATAGAGAGTTTGAAGAATCGATGAGAGCCAAAATTGCCAGCACTTGAAAAATTATAATTGCCTTGAAAATTAATGAAAAACAGAGAGAGAGAGAGAGAGAGAGAGAGAGAAAAAAAACCATGGAAAAAACAAAACGGCGAAGAAATTCTGCGGTGAATAGTGAGTGCAAGTGCGAAACGAAGACCAAAAAAAAAGACTCAAGTGAGAATATTTGGCATGACATGTGCGAAGTTTTGATCTTTTTTGTTTTCTTCATTTTCATATATTTCGTACCTGCGGTTCCTCTATTGCACACGTCATTCGCGTATTGTCTCCTGCACATATCTAATCTGCAATCCAACAATAAAAAATCGTTCGTTTTACACTCGTCCCAATAAGAAGAAGAAAAAAAACCATAAAACGTGACTATTTGGTGGAACGAGAATCTTCAGCGACGAGCAAAAAGCTGCTGTTCCGCTCGAAAAAAATTGTCCAAAATAAATAAAATAATAATTAATAATTTTTTTTTCCTCTTTTTTTCTTTGCTGGAAAATGACGAGGACAAATATTGACGAGAATCCAACGATCGACCAACAAATTTTCCACCCGAACTTCGTCCCGACCAACTTTTCACCGACTCCGGCTTCCCTTTTGCTCTTTCTGTCGTCCTTCTCCGTGGATAATCATTTTTTTGTCACTCGACCCATCGATTATTCGGCGCCAAACATGCTAGACGCTCCGACCAATAGGCAAGCTCGATCTACCGATAAAGCAACTATTTTTTTTTACTCTCAAGCAATTATTCCTGTTACGGCTCAACTATTGTCTGCCCACACTCTGCATTTTCTACTCGCAGAACGCACAAGTCCCGAGACACTAGAAACGACCAGTGGCCCGAGACTCGTCGCGAAAATTCATTCCAATTTTTTTAAATTAAAAGTTAGAGCACTCAGTAGTCGTACGTCGAGCAAGTGATTGAAATTTTTTCATGAGACTAAAGTTCGCAACGTTGGGCTCCAAAGAAGAATCCATTTTTCCATTAATTTTTTGTTCAATTTAAAAAATCGTCACAATTTTCGTATCCCAAAAAACGATCGTTTCATTATTTTGATCGAATATTCAATAAGAATCGTCAGATCTGGCCAAGAATAAACCGATTTTCGTTGCATCCCAACGATCCCAAACGTCAAATTAATAAATTACCGATATTTCGAGGTTGAATAATCGAGCGATCGACCATCACGTATATACAAAGTGAGTCAAACAATAAAACCGGACGTAACAGCACCAAAACTACGCGCACGCGCACACACACACATTCACACGATGTTAACGATGATAACAAAAAAAAATATTAATAATAATCGTAACCACTGGTAATATTTACAACAACAAAAAAATGCTTGGTAGAAAAATTGTGCATCGAAAAAATTTCAACAAAAAAAACAAAAGAAAATTTTTTTACGTAAAAATTTTTTTTTTTTTTTTCCAAGCATTTATCGCTACGTGAAATTGAGCATACCGGCAGTTCCCTTAGTGCAGCGTCCGCCTTTCCTACGACGGCACATATCATACCTGTTCAATGAAATAAAAAAAAAAAAAAGAGGAAAGAAAATGGAAAGAATGAAAATTTTGGAAAATTGTCATTTTTTTTTAAATCTATGGGTGCGTGTTTTTTTTCTATACGAATTCGTGAGCAGCGAGAAGAAAGGGAGAAAGAGCGATGAAATTTTCTTGGATTGAATAAAATAAAGCGAGGGGTTCCGAGCACTTTTTTTTCGTTCAGCTTCGTAAAAATGTTGACGGGGTCAATGGTTTCCCGGACGGTAAACATTTCCACTTGTTTGACAATCTAAACTCCACAGTGCGAATGATTTTTTGATTTTTGACTGGACGGGACGTTGGGGAGGTTTCATTATTCCGCGGGAATTAATGTCAATTCGCGCGCGGCGTGATGCGTGACAAATGAATTAGCGAGAAAACTCGCTAATTCGAGCCAAACGAATTAACGTCTTGGATGATTTTTTTTTTTTTTTCTGAAAACACTCTCCGACCGAATTGAACTTCTTTTTTTCGCCCTGACAAGTTCCATTTTTAATAAATCGTTTTTTTTTTTTCGCTGCAATGAAAAAATTGTGTGAAAAAATTAAATATGGACCAGCTCATCGTTTCGCCAGCCTCACAGATTTTCCACAACGTCGTATTCAGTTTAAAAAAAAAAAATTAAAAATGAAGAAAATTGAAAAAAATGGTATTTTTTTCTTTTCATATATTAAGGACAAACACCCTTACTTTGTAACAGCCACTGCAATGTCATAGACCGGAAGTCGCCTCTCCCGGAACAAGTACTTCCCCATATCCGTAAGAGCAGCTGCGGAATCAATCGCGTCACGTCCAACACGATTTCTCTCAAGGTATGGTGTTGCGTCTCTCCCCTTAAAATTGCACAACACCGATTTATCATTTTCATTATTATTGAGCATCGTTGGTCCATTCCCCGTGTTAATTCTTACCCGTGAAATAATAATGCCAGCAATACTGATCCGGATCTTAGGGCCTTTGAGCAATTTGTACCTCAGATCGACGCCGTTCCAAAACGAGACGAAATATCGCTTGATCTGAACATTGTCACCACCGTGCAATCTTTACAAAAAACAAACAAAAAACAACAACAACAACAAAAAGAAAATCAAAAAGTTTTGACTTTTCGAAAAATTATGCGATATTCGCATTTTTATTAAAAAATATTCTCACCTATATCCATCGTAATCGACGATACACAAAATTTCGGGATAAATTACGTAAGGCGCATCGCGTTTGGATCTGCCGCCAGCGGATCTTTTGGTTCGGAACCTTTTCGACAAGTGATCGGGCTCCATGAGCACTACAGGAAAAAAAAACGGAAAAAAAAAAAACAGCGTAAATATGTGTTGGATTATTTCCGAGAAACCAATTAATATTCCGGCCAATGAATATTTTGGTATGAGAAAATTCGAGACGAGTATCCAGCCGAAGATAAAAATCTTTCGTCTCAATTAATGAGGCTTCGTTTGACCGTGCCAAAGAAAAAACTCAAGAAATCGTATCGAAAGTCCCGATCGAAAAATAACACAAAATCCGGATCTAAAAATATAGAAATTTTTTTTTCTCTCTCTCTCTCTCTTTACAAAAAGAATTTTCAAACAATATTATTTTTCTCTTTTTATTTATTTATTTATTTAATTGTCTCCATTTTTTTTTTCTACAAAATCGATATCTCTATCCGAAAATGGTCGCCGGTCATTGTTTTTAAAATAAAAAATTGATGAAAAAAAAATCATTTGATTAATCGAATAATGGGAATAAACTCACTAAAGTCACTGTACTCGTCGTCCATGGCTCGGCTCGATCTCCTAAATACGACGTGATGATTGGTTAGCCTGAGGCTTCGTTTGTCCCTCGCCGTGACGTTTGGTAACAAATTAGGATGATCGAAGCCTTCCGTCTTTTCGACGATTTCTTTGAGGACTCGTACCGGAAGTGATCGAATCACCAGATCCGAGCCAATGTTGCCCTCCTGCAAAAATCATTTTTATTTCAAACGTGCCTCGATATTTAGATAAATGTGGCTAGTGGATGACCTTGGGAGAAAAAAACAATATTTTTACCAAAGGAATTTGCCTGGGGGGGCTGGGGGGGGGGGAGCTTTGAAAATTAATAATCGTCTGCAATTAATTGAGAGAGTTCGTTGACATCCTGCAAAGGACCGTGCGATCCGAGCCTCAAGGATTTTCATTTCGAGCCAAGGATCAATGAATATTATTTTATTTTTGATTTTATTTTATGAGCATCTCCTGACCAACCAGCATCCAGCTCGTTGCCATGTTGAGAGCATTGGTAAATTGTAAATTATGAGAATTTTATGAAATTTCGTGAGCTCACTCGTTTTTAAAAATTTTTTTAGATTTTTCTCTAAAAAAATGTCTCTACATAGCTTTCGAGTAATTCAACACTCGAGTTAACACGCATAAGCATAGGATTCATAGGCACATATCTTTTGCATATTGGAATTTTAATAAAAATCTTATCGCATTTTCGTCCCTAGCCAACCTCCTTAATTTCATTTTTTTTTTTCTCGTATCTTTCATTCTAATAGTTTTTGTTCGAATGAACGAAATCGTTTTCTCCTCGATGGAGTTATTTTACTCGAGAGATGAACTTCACGACGTGCTCGATAGAGTGCCGAAGATGCTGCACAATCTCGAGATATGGAATGGGCAGAAAAAAAAACAAGAGGCGAACGAAAATGAAAGAAGCAACAGCGGCAACAGGAGTCGAAGGAACAGAAGGAGGTGAGAGTGAAAGCGAAAGGTCGAGAGACACGGGGTCACATTGAACAACCACTCGCTCGTCTTACGTAATGGTGCTGGCCAATCGCCTATATAATTAGCTCGTCTTGAGGCTCGTCGTTGATTTAGCTAACATTTAGCCGCGGATGGTAGCGCCCAAGCCTCAGACTCGTCGGTATTTTTTTTTTGTATAGTAGTCTCGCGTTGGTACACAGACATTCATAGCCAAGAAAGAAATGGCCAGGGCCGATCGAGTCCTCGAAAGCATTTTTTTCGCCACCGAGGACCTTTTCACAAGTGAAAGGGAAACGAAAACGTCGTTAATGTCATGCAGGATCACTTTCCAACAACTACGAGCCCAATTGCCTCATTGCAAATTCATCCACAAACGGTCAATGTCAATCCGGTCCACGGAAAATCCCATTCGGTGGCTAAACTTAACATTAGACTAATCGCGAGACCCTTCCGGACGACAAACTTGACGATCCTCGAGTTTCCATCGTTGGAATCCAACGGAATTCTTTTTTTTATTCACCACATCTCGCCATTCTTATTCAATATTTAATCAAAATTATGAAACAATTTTTCTTTTAAGATCCAAATATTTTTCGATTTACAAAATTACTCAGTTCTCAATTAATTTATTATTTTATTCATTTCGAATCATTTCATTTATTCAATGGATTCATTTTATTTCAACCTAATAAATATGTCATTTACTTAAAACAACATAACTATTTAAATAAAATGTTATATTTATTAAAAATAAACGTCGTTATTTGAAAAGAATAAATATCTCTTGGGATTCAATAAATAAATATTTAGTTTGAAGAAATTTTATGTAAATAGACTCTTTTATTATTTATTAATAAATCTTTTTTGTTTTTTTCTTCATTTTCGATCGGTCCTCGATTGTTTAGCAATGAGCTGGCAGGAAGGAATCGCCATTGACAATGGCTCCTTGCTTATCTGCATAGGCAAGCGCGATGCTTTCAACAAAACTACTATGCAATTTGGCTCATTTCCATTTGGTAATTGATGCTCGAGCCAAAGTCTGTACGCATATATATTTAATTCATACACATTTAACCGCACATTTGATGGCTCGCATAATGAAATTGTGGTGGAGGTTTGCTCGTTCGTGACCACCTAAAGACATTGTGAATTTCTTTACGAAGTTATACGAGGCGCAGGTTGACGTTGATGATTGTAATGAACGGTGAGTGACCGAGGAATAATGTCACCATTTGCTTTGCTGGCAGGCTCGGAATAAAAATATGATTCCACCGCGTCTCGTCTAATTGCTTTAATGTCTTTCATGTTTTTCGTGATCGCACCACTGTCGAACTCGCTAAATCCTCTAAATACTTCGAGACTACCGAACGAGCCACAAACACATCGCACTGGGTATGCAATTTTGTTTGACACGGTAAACCAAATATTTTTTGAATAATTTCAAAATTTTCGTTATTTTCGCGGTAAATTTGATTTCTGAAGGAATTTTCAGGAAAATTTACGATTTGAACGACTCGAATTTACTTCCGGAGAGACTTTCTAGAATATTTTCTCATTGCCATGAGACCATTTTTGGGATTATTGAAAAAACAAAACAAAGTTGCTCGGACAATTGTCAAGATCGAGCCTCGTCCAAGTATTCGTCAAGTTGGATCTTGTCGTAGGGAAAAGTGGGAATTGCGAGTATATTGCTTTCTGGGGCTTCAGCGTCAATTGGCATTTGCGCCAGCGCTCCTGGACATTTAGTACGGGAATTATAGGGATGCGAAAACGACGCCTTATTGCGCGGTATTAATGGTGGATCCGTTTACGAAATAATCATGGCCAACTGAACCAACGAGCACAAAGCAGACTCGGAAAAACATTGCGAAAGCATAAAAGAAGACGTTGATGGAACGAACGCTGATGATGTTTCGGGGTTTGGAATGACAGGATGTTGGGGCAAGGGGAAACAAAATAATACGCTTCATTATCAACTTACCACTTGTACTTGCCCATTATCGTCCTGATGCAATAATATTGACGACATGCTTGCTTGGTCCTGGTAAATGTCACCGATGTCACTGCTCGCCTGCAATACCAAATCGCCATTACTAGCTTTTTTCCAATTTATTTAACCATCGAAAATATAAAAAGTGAAGCAACTCCATCCACAGGAAAGATTTATTAAAAATCAATAAAATTTATTTAACCGAAAGAAATTTATTAATTCAAATAGCAACTTGTTAGAAATTTATTTGTTGCTAAGAATATTATTTATTTATTATATGAATATTTTGAAATTTTCAAAATTAATAGAAAATTTATTGGAACGTAATAAATATGTCATTTATTTGAATAAAGTTTCATATTTATTAAAAATAAAGCCATTTTATTACTTTTAAATAATAATTTTAATCATTTAATCATTTAGCTTGTTTAATATATTATTCTTCTGAATGATTCAGAGTGAATAGAATTTCTCGTTTCGTTTTGTACTCACTTCTTCGACTTCCTCGTAGTAAAGACCATCGGGATTCGAGTCATTTCTCGTGACGGTCCACATGGGCACGTGTTTGTTACTCTTGAACAAACCTTTCGTTGCATTTAACGATAATTTATAATTTTTTCCGAATACCTTGAGATGGATTTCGGCTGGCTCGTCAATCTTTTTGCTCTTACTCCGAACCGTGTGCAATACCGGCACTACCTCGTAAGGAGGAACTGCAAAGAGATTAAAAAATATCGTCAATTATTATAAAATAATTGCTACTTGATATTTTTTTTTATCGTCATTTTTCGGAAGGTGATGAGATGTGGAGTTTAGTCGCGACGACCACCATTCGGAAGATAAAATTTTAATAGGCCTGTGGGAGCTACGCTCGTTAAACTTTATTGGCACATTGCGAAACAGTATTGAGAATTTGACTCCGGTCAAATTCCTGCTACGTTTTTCCCTCACGAGCAAGAAAGATCTTTCAAATCAAACGGACGAAACGTCAGCTTTTCAAAAATCAAAAAATCTCTTGACTGCAATGCAAATTTTGTTGGATAATAATGTTCGAGTGAAAATCACCAAAACTTTGTAATGCCTGAAAATGAAAAATATTGTCAAAATAACGAAAATTTCAAAATGATTCATTTCAATTTCGAAAAAAATGACAAAATTATTATTAAATTATTTAAAAATTTCAGTTTTACCGTTTTCAAAAAAATATTTACATTTTTTCACAATATTTCATTTTCAGTCGATAAACATTTTTTTTTTTTCTCCTGCAATTAGCTCAATTTGTTTGTTCGATGACCGAACGTCGAGTTAATGGTTGTCGTCACTTTTGGAAATAACGCCCGCGCGACAATCCACTTTTTTTGGGTGTCGATATTTTTTGAGCTCGCTGCTTGCAGACAGGTGGGTGGAAAAATCTTATCGGAAAGTAAAATACGTTAAATAATTCATGCTGAATCGTCAAGACCGATGACTCAGCATTTTTTTTTCTCCGAGCACATTTTAACGGTTATTTTTCTTACTCGTGCGGTCGAATAAAAAAAAAACAACAACACTATTCGGGAAATCGAGAATGGATCGATAGACGATGATTTATTCCTTTTAATCTTTCGCCGAATCATTTTCGGCATAAAACTCACATTTTTAATACGCAACGTGACCTCAGAGTTAACAACTCATCCTCGCGTTACATCTTTTTATTAACAACATTCAAGGTGGCCAGTGAAATTTTCATAAATTACTCAAAAATTGAAGAAAAAAAAAAAAAAAAAAAAAAAAAAAATTGAAAAAAAAAAAATTGTTTGAAAAAATCAATATTCTTTTTGATTCGTTCTTCTAAACGTTTTTTTTTTTTT